>JAGDQP010001457.1:37754-53196 GCA_022664845.1 Lepisma saccharinum
TTAGAATAAGTTTGTTCATTTAGGTCAAGACCAGGTTAGAATAAGTTTAGTCATTCGGGTAAAGACCAGGTTAGAGCAAGTTTTTTCATTTGGGTCAAGACCAGGTTAGAGTAAGTTTGGTAATTTGGATCAAGACCAGGTTAGAGTACGTCTGATCATTTGGGTCAAGACCAGGTTAGAATAAGTCTGGTCATTTGGGTCAATACCAGGTTAGAGTAAGTTTGGTCATTTGGGTCAGGACCAGGTTAGAATAAGTCTGGTCATTTGGGTCAAGACCAGGTTAGAGTAAGTTTGGTCATTTGGGTCAAGACCAGGTTAGAAAAAGTTTGGTCATTTGGGTCAAGACCAGGTTAGAATAAGTTTGGTCATTTGGGTCAAGACCAGCTTAGAGTAAGTTTGGTCATTTGGATCAAGACCAGGTTAGAGTAAGTTTGGTCATTTGGGTCAAGACCAGGTTAGAATAAGTCTGGTCATTTGAATCAAGACTAGGTCGAGTAAGTCTGGTCAAGACCGCGTCAAGTTTCGGAACAAATGTGACCCTATTTAAGCTATGTTCCGCAATTCTGTTCGTAAGCATTCGGAGACAAGAATTGGTCATTTAAATTTCAAACCAACACTTGAGAATACAAATAGGCCTATGATGCAGCAAGGAATGGTGAATTGTTCATATGCAACTCTACGACATTCAAATGACATACTTCTATTGGGTCCAGAGATCAAGTGGTTTCATACTTCTTCGTTCTCAGTAACTATAACTTAACATGCTCTATTGTTCGATTTATTTTCAAAAGTGATTTTCCTACTTTAAGGCATCAGATGAGTCAGAGGTTATGCCAATCTCTGATATAGTTGGTAGAAGTACTTTCTTCTGGATAACTAGAATATTATTTCGTGAAAAGAAAACTTGATCTTAATACAAACTATGTTCTCCTTTCAGTTTTAGTAGATGGCTCATCTGTTTCAACTCGGTTTTCTCTCGGATTACAACACAACATTTGGACACGATAAACATTTAGAAACAACATTAAACTCAGTTGGACTTCATCCAGAAACTTCAGGGAGATACGAAAAAGGGGCTACAATGAACCCAACTGAAGTGTGCTGAATACGAAACTTCTAATTTGCATAAAGCATTTAAAAAATCCACAGAGAACAAGAAAAAGAAGATATTTAGTTCAGCTCTAGGAACTTTGCCGGTCTCTCATCAGTTGTTTCTTTCCTTCTTTGTACGACAAATTTGGAAACAAAATTCCTTAATAAGACTTCACGAGAAAGAACTTACAACTACCTCGGATCGACACCTTTCCACTAACTTTTATTATCGCATTATGAACAGAAATACTCAAGAAAATTAAGAAGAGTAACGTGAAAACCACTCAAAAGGAGAGGAAAAAAAATGGGAAGTCTCCCGAAAAACTTCTCCGAAAGATACTTCACGATTTTGAGAAAGTTTTCATTTTCCCCTTCTTTTCTTTTCGCTCTGATGAACAATCAGAGCATGAACTAAATTTCTAAGAAGCTACTTAATTCCGTGTTGCACGCTGAGAGGTCAAACTTATTAGTTTCAGAAACATGAAAGTTTCAACGAAGTTTTTTCCCCTTCACCCCTCAACACCCCGGTTCACAACTTTTCATTGTCCTTCTTTAAAAAGTGCCAAAGCAGTTGATTGATGCTGTACCTCAGAGACAGACTCCAAAGCACCAACAACCTGATGTTGGTGGGCATTCCAGTTCTTCAACCTCTGTTGGCCGCCTTGGTAGAGGTTGGAACCAAAGTTTTGAGTCTGTGAACAACGACAGCAACTAGTTATAGTTTATTGATTCTAGAAGCTGCGATAGGTTTGTTGATGGGAAGACATGCTGCATTTTTTTTTTATTGATTTATAATGAACGCCAACACCAAGTACAGAACTGTCTGTGATTATTGAATTTTTTCAGTAAGCTCCGAAATGAACATAACAATGGCCTTTATGATTCGACAGTATTGAAGTACGTAGTAATCTGGCTATATTAATTCCAGCATGCGCGGGAAAAACAGTATAAGTAAAGAAACAATTTTTCAGGAGTCGATTTTTCTTCTTCCCTGCCAGGCTTAACGCTGTAGATCACCCCCGCCATCTTGGTACGCACCTTCCATTGATTTACACGGGAATTGTTTTACTCATTTTATGCCTCTCGGATGTAGAATATTTAAGTTCTGCTTTCACAAAATTTGTCTTGGTGGTTATTTTGACTCTTGTATAGTTTTGGTTTGTGAAATTTCTTTAAATATATAAGTATAATGTATTATAAATAGTTTGCTATATAAATCACAATATGTTAACGGGAAATTATACTGTTCCTGTATAAATTATTGTATTTCTATAAAATAGCATGAGTAAAAGAGAACATGATGATAAACTGGGCGAAAACAGAAGTTAAAAGTATGCTCCTGAAAGATATAAGACGAGTAAAACAATTCCCATGTAAATCAATGGGAAGTGCGTACCAAAATGGCGGGGGTGATCTGCAGCCTTAAGATATCACTTACATGAAAAGTACCACGATGCGATTATTCAACTCACGTTTAGAACTGACTTATACTAACTTAACCGAAGGTAGGGCATCACATACAGATCTCAAATCTAACTTATCTCATTTTGGCTAATTTCTGACTTACACTGTTTTTTCCCGTCCATGCTAGAATTGAAAGTTGTGAAAATGCCAGACACCGGATACCAAGAAATGTGGAATATGAATATTGATTTGTAAATAAGCTGATGTATCAAATATTGTTTAGTGCTAAATGGTTTGTTGAATAGTTTCTATGATCTTTGATAAAAGCTTAATTTACAATGACTTATGAAATGAACTACCATTATGTGGAGGTCGATGATTGATAATGATACGAAACCATGATGATGATGATGATGCTTGCGGATTATGAAAGAAAGTAGACTAATAAAGATGTAGCCTATATGGGCCGTGATGGCTCAGTAGTAAAGTGCTTACCTCTGGTGCGTGGGGTTCTCGATTCGATCCCGACGTGGGTTCTCTCGAGAATCTACCATTTCCTCCTACTTTCTTTATTCCACTAATTCGGCCTGAGCTAAAGTTGCCTAAAGGCTTAAATAAAATTCAATTCGAATTCAATGTAGCCTAAACAAAGGACCAGAAAATGTTTAAAATTCAAGCCTCTTGGCATCTTTGGCTCAGACTGGAATAGGGTAGGTATCAGCCAGATTACTTAAAGTAACAACCTGGAATTCGCCTGGTGAATCTGAGGGAAACCCTGTTAAATTTCAGTTAGGATGATCGGCCGTGGGTATGGAATTGATTTATGGTCTTTGGATACGTATGGTTCAGGCCGGGATAGGGTAGCGGAAAGGACGTGTCAAGGAGTTGGCAATGGTCTAAGTTGAATGTACCATCCCGGCACTGACTAGTGTGACACGAAAAACGCTGGAAAACCTCAGTCAGGAAAGTCTGCTGCTGGGATGGAAACAGGGACCTCCCGAAGGCGAAGCCAACGCTAAACCAACCGAGCTACAGACGTTCGGTGGTCGGCAGTGGGGTCGTGTATCTATACATTGCCAATCTGAAGTCCGCGGCCGGCCTGGGTAACGGGGAATGGGTATGTTAATGTTGTGTTACTACAATTAGTGAGTGTTAAGTAAAGGCTACATACAGCACACACACAAAAATAACGCCAACGCATACTTAAGTATATGCTTAAGAGTCCAATACGTAAAAGAAATATATGAACCGACATGTTCTAATACATTGTTTCCAACATTAAGATAAGTTGTTTGCGCTACGTTAAGTATTTTGTGCAGTAAGTCTTAAGAAATGTTATCGCAAGTAGTATCTCGGTCAATATCCATGCAAATATGACATATTCGGCTTATACTGTAGACGCAGAGCGGGTCTTCGATAGAGTAATACCAGTTTTCGATCAAATATCTCACTGGGTCTGGATATCGTATACTAGCACTACAGGGAACAAGAAAGGTACGTTAAATTTGATCAATATAAATTTATATATGCTTTTTATTATTTCAGACGATTTTAATGCAACCCTTGTACATCACTTTCACACATGTTTCGTATAGATATTATAGATTAGCTGGTATGTCCACCCGTTTGTGCGAAGTAACAAGTAAGTGCCAAATGAAATATGGCCACTAAGTATGATCCAATGAAGAAACCATGGGAAGTCTCGATAGATTGGACAAACGGTGTGGATCAGAGAATCTAGAATACATTCAGTATTTATACGCAGAATTTTGGTCCACTTGGGTATATATTGTGAGAATACATAGCCTACGGTCCTCCCCTTGTCAACTGTAGGACCCACACCAAATTTGGTGCATATTGATCGAATGGTTTGGACTTTAGGACCCATACTGTATTTGGTACTAATGCACGGATTTTTTTGCCTACCCGTGTATTCTTGGGAGGAAACATGGCTTACGGCATATTCCTGGTCTAGTGAATCTCCCTTGCAAAATTTGGTGCGCATTGGTCCAATGGTGCTGGTGAATAAATGTTAACTATAACTGAATCAGCACTTCATGTGTTCGACATGGTGAAAAAACCCAACAAATCAAATAATATTTCTGCAGAGAAAATGTAAGTCCATACATTTACCACTGACCTGACCTGACCCACAAAGTAGTCCATCCTAAGAATGATCAGAAATCCAGCTGCCAGGGTCTATTAGGGGCTATGATCACCGCAGGCGCCAAAATACGCCTTACAACAACGTTGCATGTTGTTAATATGGGTGTCAACCAGCTCTACTTGTATGCGAGTCCATTGTTGGCGGAGATTCCTTTGAGAGGGTTCGTGGAGGGCGAACAAGCACATCAACACGCCGACGCTGAGCATTCCACATGTGCTCGATAGGATTATAGTTCGGTGACTTTGCTGGCCACGCCAATCTTCGGACATGTTGTTCTTCCAAGTGCCTGTCGGCTAGACATGCTCTGTTAGAGACGGTCATTGTCTTGCGAAATGAATCCTTCACCTCTTTAAAATACATAAGATCTATCATAGCTCCAGATGTCGCCTCTATATTGCCAAACTGTCATAGTTCCACGCGGGAACACATACAGTTTTGTGCATCTTTCAGGAGAGATGCCAACCCAAACAAGCACATTTCAATCTCAGTCTCTCTGTCTCAGAGATGTTGGATGGATGACCACTTCTCGCTAGTCCAACCTTCGTGAAGAATCAGTGTTTAGAGAAAATCGGGACTCTTTAGTGAAGAGTACTGATGCCACTACTCTTGGGTCCAATTCACATGTGGTCTTGCTTACTGTAAATGCACCCTGCTGTGCGGTTAGGTAAGTGGTATACGCAACACTGGATTCCTAGCATACATACAGCCTATCTTCGTGTAGTTGTCTGTAAACCATAAGCCCTGCTAACCATAACCTGCGAACCAGAAGTCTTATTGATATAGGTCGTCCGGTGGGAAGCAACGTCTGCACACAGAGGACCTACTTCTTCGACCAAACAAGTGGATATATCGGTCATCGATGGGTTTCGTTAGGAACGGTTGGCCTTCGTTGTACCTCCGTGAGGCATTTTATGTTGTATTGAACGTATTCACAGTCTACTGACCACCGAAGGAAAGACGTCAGCCTTTGCCCGCTGCTAATCTCCCGGTAACACACCAACGCAACTCTTCGATCAAATTATGCGTTGTTGTCAGTACTGTTTCAACTTACTAACGTTCTTCTAAGCACTTCACAAGCACAGTTTCATCAATGTAGTTCTTTTACTTCAGAGTACACAGCAATTTAGGTGGCTCTGATTTTTACTAACTCTGTACATGGGAAATGATAAAATGACAAGTTATACCTCTAATAACAAGTGTTGGAAGTACTTGGAACATGACATCATATAATTCAACGCATCGATTGGAAATCGTACCAGTTTTGTGGCGCACCCTATACAATTATTCTGCCACATAATACAACAATTATATACAGCATCTCTTCTGTGGTCACTTTCATGAAATTTATTTCTAAATAGTTAAAGTTGATCAATCCATGAGGATTTCCTTTGTATGTGTGACGACTGTATTTTCACGATTGGTATTCCAAGTCCAGATTACAAATATATTCGCTCTATTATTTCAGACACAATAAACTTTGTACTATCAACGTATAAATGGACTTCCCATCCTTCTCTTGCGTGCTTCCCTTTCAAACCATTCTTCGACTGCTGGTGTGCACGTTTCCAATTGAATTAACGCTCTACGATTAAACAACAAAGCCTGAGTTATATCGGATTGCCATTTTGATTTTTTCTTTATGAGAGGAAAAAATCTTTCTTTCCATAGAGACGAGATGACGTCACAGGATTTAGAGAGGTTTAAAGGTTGAAAATGGGAAGTTCAGGATAGCAGATACTTTGGGTGGAACTCGTGCTGTGTTTCAAAGCAAAGGGATTTACTTCAGAAGGAGCGGGGAGCAACGGATCATCGTTGGGATGCCCGCACCATCAAAGGGCTTCTCAATGAAAATGAGAATTAAATCCTCCCCCACGTCACAAAATCCCTGCCTTCTGATTGGATGCCGACAAAGCCTGTGACACAGATAATAACGCCATATAGAGGCTGAAATTGAGATCGTTTGGATCATCACCTTTTGATCTCCCCTCTTTCAACGTAATAAGATTGACGTCTTATTTGATTGTTGTACAACAATCTCCGTTACGTGTTTGTTTTCCCCTTGGGATATGGCTGAAGGATAAGACGATATTTTCAGAAGGAATCTATTATCATGATCTTTTTAGCCACTTTCAAACGGGAAATGTACGTAACACTTTTAAAAACATGATTAGAAGACTCCGTTAGAAACGTTTTATTACTTATTACGGACTAGGAGTCTTCAAACAACTTCGTTACTATGGTTTTCTTTACCTAATATATTCAAGCCTGAAATCATACTTTGGGAGTTTGATACCATTTTTCATATCAACACAGTTTTACACAGTATTTGGAATTCACTGAAAACTGAAATTTCAACCTCATTAATAGTAGAAGTGATGAAAAATCTACAATGGCTGGAGTGCAATATTATTTATATATGTAGATGTGGCTAATTTTTAAGTACGGCGTACCGAGTGACGGTAGCTCAGTTGCTAGCAAATCCTATGGGATCCATCCCAACTGGATCTCGACTTACAAGGGACACTTCATATCTCGGGGAGACCAAATATGATGGATACTTTGTATGTCGATAGAAGACCTAAAAAGAAGTGCATATACAAAATTTTAGCTGCAAAACCGAACAAGGAAAGAGAAGGGAGCCCGAGAAAAATAAAGTGTAGAGCGCAAGTGTACCATATAGCAGAATGGGAAACATCTCATTGCAATAAAAATGGGGGAAGGAAGTGCACCCTAGTGGGTATTGATGAATACTAGGTAAGAAGAGCTAAGCGTCACAGAGGATATCCATCATGAGCGCCATCTTGAAAGCGGTCATATTGAAACTTGTGTGAAAGTTTGAAATAGGAAGGGGGTCATGTGATATATCAATCTAGACTGAAATTTGACTGGAAATGCATCGATACAGTTAGTTTTGTGCTAACGTTAATCCGGTGAGAGATAACATGTAAATTTGGCGTGGAAAGTGGTGGGAGCAGAGGTTCGTCAACATGCTAGTACGTGTGAAAATTGCAAGGAGTGGAAACGAAAGTTTGACGAAGACAATCAGTGTTTGTATGAAAGGTTGTTAGTGGCAGTGAGTGAGTCAGTCAGGCAATCAGGGAGTGGATCAGTATAATATCCAGTTAGCCTTTCCATGTCTGCAGAGTGTTTTTCACACGGCTTAATACGTCTAATGATGAAGGGACGTGACCGTCCAAGGTTGTGATTTGGTCAAAACCAAACGAACTTCTTTCTCAACAAGAGCTCGTGCGTGTGGGCAACCAACCCAGCCTATTTCCCAGTCTCTCGACATGGCACTGTTTCAGTTCAATTGCGTATTGTGTGTCACATACGTGTCTAACCCAAAACACATTCGTCCAGTGTCAGCACTGTCTATAACTTGACACTGACATATTGATAAGTTGTTGGAAGATAGCCGTTAGTTACTGTGTTGATGCTAACAACCTGTCATACAAACACTGATTGTATTCGTCAAACATTCGTTTCCACTCCTTGCAATTTTCACACATACTAGCATGTTGACGAACCTCTCCTTCCACCACTTTCCACGCCAAATTTACATCTTATCTCTCACCGGATTAACGTTAGCACAAAACTAACTGTATCAATGCATTTCCAGTCAAATTTCAGTCTAGACTGATATATCACACGACCCCCTTCCTATTTCAAACTTTCACACAAGTTTCAAGATGGCGGTCATGATGGATATTCTCTGTGACGCATAGCTCTTCCTACCTAGTATTCATCCAAGACCCATTAGGGTACACTTCCATCCCCCATTTTTATTGCAATGAGATTTTTCCCATCCTGCTATATGGTACAATTGCGCTTTACACTTTATTTTTCTTGGGCTCCCTTCCCCCTGTTCGGTTTCGCAGCTAAAATTTTGTATATGCACTTCTTTTTAGGTCTTCTATCGAGATACAAAGTATCATCATATTTGGTCTCCCCGAGATATGAAGTGTCCCTTGTGAGATCTTTCCAGAGTGTTTCGTCAGCCATATCAGGCTAATGCCGGAATGGCACCTTCAAACTAGGTCCTAGCTGACTTCCACGTCCTCTCCTATTTTCTATCCCGACCTGAGTCAAAGTTGCCTAAAAGACTATAAATAAAGTTAAAAAAACTGCAAAAAGGGCATGTTTATTTTCAACTTCTTGGGGGGGGGGTACTCATAGAAAATTATCGTCATGCTAATATTACGTGTTGGTAATCACAAGTATTTGGAATGAACGCTCCACCCTTCTAATTTTAGCCACATCTACAACTTCCTATCAAAGCTGAAACGGGTCACCGGGACAAGCCTTGGTCTGGGTCTATACTTGGGACTCGGTCTAACCTAGGGTGACCAACCATCCCGGTTCAGACTCTCCAAGTCCCGCGTCCCGGGCAGACCTTTTCCGGCACGCTTAAAGTCCCGATTTGTTTCAAGATCTGTAGAACATAATGTAATCATGACTGAAAAAAAAAAACACGTATAGCTGATATAGCCTATGTATGTGTAAGATGAAAATAAGATTTTGGTGTGTAATGGATGTGTCATATAAAAGTTCCACGAAATAGTTTAAACAGAGTAGCAAGTGATTTAATGTTTACATATGTTAGTAATATGTAACAGATTAGAGATGCACATGCCATTTAATTACAGGATGATATGCCCGTGTTTCTTATAAAGCTGTTGGTCTTTTGGAACCGAAACTAAATTACGGTGAGAAATGGCTGCTTAGAAATTTTACCAATTGTAAAAAATTAAACGCTATTCTTTTTTTTTAAAGTGTTCACATTGCTTTATGTGTTTGGGACATACACTATTTTTGTCAAATGTAATTAACGTTTTATTTTGGAACAGTATTTAGGGTTCATAAATTTGCATTTACGCAGGAATCAATTAAGTGAGTGCGTTAGTAACAACTGATTCTACTAGTGCAAGTTAGGAGGGACAAAGATAGGGTAAAGGAAGCGAGTGTTGCCACCAATTCGGAATATTTGAAATAACTAATCCATTTTCAGGCACAGAGATTAAATAAGGTGCGTACATCAACTACGTAGGACCTTGTGCTAAAATAACCATTAGCTTGAATTTTAATATTAGAAATCATGTACAGTTTATTAATGTTTTCGTTACATTAGATAAATTGGCGATATTGCAAGCATCTAAAGACAGTATCACTACTTACAAATATTACTATTAAAATACTAAATACATTTGAACGATAAGTTTTTAACCTAAAATTAGAAAAAAAAATCATGAAGGACATATTAAAGAAGTTATGCAGACAATATCATATGTGGATTCAGATATTGGATATGTATTGTAAATAAAACCTGTTCATCGTCCAACAGTACACAACCGTCCTCATTCCTGGCACAGTTCAACTACTGTAAAAGATTTCCCTGAGCCACAGTTCTCGTGGAACCATATCTTGCATTCCATACATAAAATCCAGGATTTTTTTTTCTTTTTGTTGCCAATAAAACTTTACAATCATCACAAAATTGTCTTTCTTATGGCGCTCCTTTATATTCTCTTGATTCATACATTCATTAAGCTGACTTCTCTCGAGTTGTCTGGCTGATGCAGCATCTACTTTATAGATACTGAATCTTCCTTTTTTTTATTTGAAGTTCGTGCTTTCCCTCAGAAGATTCTTCAAATTCTACTATCAATTCCCGCATTGCTGCTAAACGGTTTCATACAAACGTTTGGCCGCTGAAGTTTTGGCGTCCACAAAACTCAGCCACACTCTTTGAGGATAAGTTACTCTCGAAGTTTGTAATTATCTCTTACGTTCCTCATGAGATATAGAAATCTGGGCTGGGGATCCATTTCTACGTTAATATCTCCCTGAAGTAGAACCTTAGCTTCATCGTCTAGACTAGAGGTTTTGGGACAGCTTGCGGTCTTCAGTAGAATCATATAACATTATGCTCTCCATCTTGTAATTAACATGTAGCAAGAATATAAATAATAAAACAAAAGTTGTAAATGAATAAGAAACGAATACGTTTTGAAGAAATAAATTTAAAGACATATTTTAAAAGCTTTATCTAGGAGAGAAAATCACAATAACAATCGAAACAAAATGTCTTTTAATGTGTGACAGGATGCGCCTGCCAATGAGAAACAGTGAACGCGGTTGACTTTTCCTGTCTTGTGCGTCCGCTCACTTCGAGCGAAGTGACTGAGCGCTCCGCTCAGCAATACGGCAGCAGCCCGAACGTACGTACACTAGACGGTAGCTAGAAAATGTGAGGACGATATGAAACAAGGGACAGAAAGCAACAAATAATAGGATCAACGAGTGTTTTTTTAAGTGAAACCGCACAGAAATTCATTCACAAGTACTGGAATGTGTGACGGTTAAATACATATAAAAATTTACACATGAAAATTCAAGGTAAGGAAATAATTAACGGAAAACTGTGACGTACTTGAAGGTAGGCAGGATACGAAACGCAAGCACGAGGTTATATGCAAGTAAGTGTATAATTATGATAATTTCTATGAAAACTATAATATTTATGACGTACAACTTGTATACATTACATGCATGCGTAATAATAAATGATTTTATAGTTCGAAACTTAGTCCAAATAGAAGTGAGTATCTGTACCGGTAAAGAAGATTAGGTTTGATCGTCCAGGTGCACGGCACATATTGAGGTATACCCGACGAGGCCTTGACGTAAAACGAGAAAAGAGCTCTTCGCGGTGTATTCGTACAAGTCGATGAGTATTTGAAGCTGTGGGCATAATCTTACTTTATCCATATAAATCGTATGTGAAACAAATCCTTACCAGTCATTTATGAACAGATGCATCTTTAAGAGGTAAATATATAAGTAAAGTAAAGGCAGCGCACTGACCCAAAGTACTGCTAGTTATAGTTAAGGTACTGGCTAAGTAATCATTCAAAGGTGGTCAACATATATGCATACTATTGGCTGTTTCAACCATAAATAAAAGTGTATAAAATATTTAATTTGAAACTCCGTACCTACGTTAAAATGACATAATTTGATACCAAGGACTGCATAATTAGTTATAGCATTCAAATACCATTATCAGTGGACGTCATTAAGTAGTCGTACAAAGTCAGTAAATCGCTAAATTTGCAGGTCTTGTTAGCGTATAACATGATAATATTGCATTATGTTAGGCTACATTAAGTCTAATATTAATCATAGAAAGAAATACAAACTATTGATACGAGATAGTCGATAAAAAACTGAAATAGTTTATTGTAGCTGTCAAAGTAATACAGTTCCGATAGTACTACATCAAATATGATTATTAGACAAATAGTAACAGGATCATAATTTTATTCTGGTTGCTGTACTAGATGGCAGCTTCCATCCGATCTGTACTGTGAGTAAAAAATAATTTCGTTCTGAAACAGAACGCATTTTCAACAGTAAGTGACATATTTCGCCCTTAAAAGGACGTATGTACATAATAACAGATAATTTGTCCTGAAAAGAACGTTTTTAGACAGAAATCACATTTTTCAGGTAGTGATTTACTTGATACATATTTATCTGATAGAAGTACATAGTTTCGCCCTGAAAAGGACGGATAATAAAAGTTAGAGCCAAGCGTATGTAGTGCGGCCATATAATTTTTAAAGAAAGAAGAAGAAAAAAGTATCCAGACAATAACCTTTTTTTAAATCTTTATTTGTGGATATAATCGTGACATATTAGTCAGATAGCTATATTAGTGAGGTGTAATTGCACTAAGTACCCGACGAAAGATATTATAGGAAATTATTCCGTTCTACAGTAGTGTGATATTATTTAGAAGTATTTTGTTGTTTCTATATTTTCCTATCGTTAATCAACATTGTGTTCCTATTTACGATTTATGTTTGTAATATCGTATTGAAGTAGTGAATTCTCATCCAACTGTTTATGTTGAAAGACAGTGTGAAATAAAATGCAATAATATATTCTTTGTACGCAAGCATTGAAAATTATTCTGTAAAAGTGTTGTTTGCCTGCATTCCAAGATATTTGTAGCGCGCTCAAACAAGTTTGTAAACTATATCATTGCGCAGCGACCTTTTCTGGAAAATAAATACTCATATTGTTCTTAATTGATGTACCACGATATTTTCACAATCTTTGTCGTATTCCTATTGGATGGGCTATGATGATCAGTGGCGAAAAGCTTTGAAAGTTCGGAGCTTCAAGTGACATTCAGGTAAGTTGGCGATGCGCCATTTTGCTAACATCTTCGGATCCAGCAACAGCGGATTGGAGATTGGGTTCCAGATTTGGATGGTAAGTGGACAAGTGTGGTCCTGATTTGCTATAGAAAAGTTCGCGAACAGTATTATCATACGTTTCTACTCTAACTGCACCGAGTTCACTATTTTCGAACGTGCTATATTCTCGCAGCGCGCGCTCCTTCTACCGACGACCCAGTTACATATGAGATTATGAGACTTAAATCAATCAAAATACAAGATCTATGTCATAATCCAGTCACAAATGTTGATGTTAATAAGTTATATATATATGTGTGTTTTTTTTTCTTTGAACCCCATGTGTCCTTGGTTGGCTTTATAAAAAGATGTTCGCCCTAGCCTGACCCGGAGGGAAAAGAGAAGGTTTTTCAGTGCTTTCCTTATGACTTTCGGTGTCTGAACAGTGTTTTTTCACGGGTTACAGGGAGGTTTACTCCAAGAGCACCAAAAATATGACACCAGAAAGTTCTTAACAGCAGTACAAACATATGGAAAAAGTCTTATATCCCCGGAAAAGACACAAATATTCCCGGAGGTGTGCAAATATCTCCCCACTCGGAAAATCCATTCTGAAAGAATTTGTGAATCTCATAACATAAGAACATGGGTTCATTCAAGCCATATGAACAACGTCAAGTCAAATCGAGTCAAGACAGGGTCGTCGAGTAGAGATTGGGTGGATTGGGTTGAGATGCGATAACTGGGTTGCCGGATCACAAACTTTTGTCTGGTCATTTTGGTCAAGACCGGGTAACCAAGTCTGTTTCAATTCTGCTTCCTAAAAGGATAATGAAGTTGTGATTTCACCCTGAAACTTTATGCAGCCCCTGGAAACATTACCATTCGGGGAGTTGCAGAATAGCCAGGCGTCTATGGCTAGAATAACACCTTTTCAAACTGGCGCTAGGGTCATATTCGATTCCAAAATTCAAAATTTTTTAATACTTGAGTTGTGTATTGCCACAAGGTACACACAAGTGCATAAAGTCTCAAAAACATTAACTCGTTTATTAGGCTCGAAAGTGAAGAGGAATTTACCTTGTTATAACTTTGGAAAAGCGACTTTCCTAAGCCTAGTGAGTAATCAGATGTAAATTGAAAATTCTTATCCTATTTAGAAGACATTAATCAAACAACTAAACTTTTTGTCTTGTCGTTTATAACATATTCAATAAATATGTTCCGCTTAGAAAACAAAGTACCAAGAAGTTTCTTTGCTGGTTTATTCGTGAAATCGCAAAAAGGACGGTACCTTATAATTATATTAGACAGCATTATGTAGGCTATGGAGAGATTTAAAAAACGATATAACAAACGCGTATAAATCGTTCCGTAAAAATCCAGAGTAAAGTATAACAACCGATCCCACATAACTTGGAAATTTATAAAAATAAATAACATCAACCCTCCGACATATTGAAATGTAACGACCGAATGTTAAATTATAGTGACGAAATCGAAAATTCTTTTGCCCAATTTTTATATACTTTTCTTTAGTTCACAATGGTACGCGGTGTCCTCAAAGCTTGCAACGTTAACTCATTTCGCGACGTCATACAATTGGATGATAATACAATATTCCATTGTTACTTTCATATATTTCTATATACTTATATATTTTAAAAGCATATTTTTTTTAATATGGACTTCTTTATCCTAAAATAAATACTAGCCTGCAACGAAGTGGAGTTTGACTGGTTGCAGAACACCTTAGGACTTGGGTCACAAAATATTAGCTTGGGATAACGTATCCGAACACCAAAATAACTCGAAAAAATAAAATTAAAAAAAAAAAAACACTTTTAAGGACACACTTTTCTCAAACAATTCATACTAAAACATAATTTTGTTCACGCATGACTAAAAAGAAAAGCATGGGGCGCGCCAATTCAAGAATTTATAAAGTAACTGTATATGAGAGAGCGCCCCATGTGTTTCTTTTTAGTCATGCATAAACAAAATTATATTTTACTTTTTAGTACGAATTGTTTAAGAAAAGTATCTTTAAATTTATTTTATTATTATTTTCTATTCGGTTTGTAAAGTGATCCCAACCAGAGTTCGATTTGTAAGGGGGAATGGTTGGGATTTCCCTCTCTCTACAAAAGTCTTCCCAGGCTCTGTTTTCCGAAATAACTACCAAACCTGGGATATCAACAGACATACAGTATTTACGGTCTGAGGAACTCTTTCCCTCCCTAGAAATTGCACAAATCGGACACTGATCCCAGCTAAATATGACCTCGCTTAATTTAGTGATAATGACTGCATGAATTGGCAGGTCAGTAAGATTAACATTACAAGATGAAGAAGCAATTAAGAAATTGAAATGCAAAAATACAGATGATATTCTACCATAAGGGATGTTCAGCCATTTTAAAATACTCTCTTCATAACATTTAATTTTTATTTGTGCACTTACGTATTTCCAGAGAAGTGCAAAGAGGTTCTTTCTAACTTGTCCCATTCCTAAATCAAACATCACCAGAAACTGAACAACTCTGCCTTGTTTATTAAAAAAAAAAAAAAAAAA
>JAGDQP010001457.1:53596-104815 GCA_022664845.1 Lepisma saccharinum
AAAAAAAAAAAAAAAAAATCATATATCAGCGAATTTTTTACGTAAAATCAGCTCTCTCCTTATCAACAAGATTTTACGCCAAATACATCTACTACTGTACATGGCATTTAGCAACTCTTACGCATTTAATAGTACAGAAACTCGACAGCAGAGGACAGGTTTAAGTTGTTCACATGGCTTTTTCTCAAGAGTTTGATACTGTTAATCATGATTCAATTCTTAGTCAAGTTTTATATTTTAAATTTTCCATTCCTTTGATAAAACTCTTTTCTTTTATCTAAAAAAATATTAAAAAGTAGTTAGTTCTATATAAAGAACACAAAAAAGTTTACTGAGTTATCCGGTGTCCCTCAAGGTTCAAACCTCGAACCTGTATTATTCTTCCTACTCATTAACGACTTCCTGATTTTGTCAAACCTCAAACACTAATACGCTGATGAGTTCGTAAATTAAAAAAAAAAAAAAAAGCTACTGAAATTTTTATTGCCAATTTTTCAAAGCTTTAATACCTATTTGTTTGCTTATTTTCAAGGTTCTTAGTGCCAAAACACCCAGGTTCTGTCTATCAGTCAGCAAACACTTTGCGAAAGTTATTTTTTTTTTGTTGTATTCATGTCTAAAGAATCGATGTAAAACAAATAAAATATATGGGAAACCCTACTGCGTTTAAGGTGAAACAAAAGTGGTGCAAGTACAGAGCCTTGAGGAACGCCGGCAATGACTGAATGAGTGAGTTGTAGTCCCATTGTATAAGACTAAGCGTTACAAGGAGTGACAATGAATTCAATAAATCGTCTGACTTATGTTCTTTAGAATAAAGCTATCTTTCATTATATCTAATTGTCCTTTCTTGTTGTTGTGGCTTTTGTATCAGATTGCGTTTTATGTCTCATAGCTTACTTGGCTCTCACATTTTCTCCTAGGTTTTGGTTTAGAAGCTTGAAAACATACTGAAATATGCATGAAATACATGTCTCTGTGTTTGTAATGACGTGTTTTCATGAAAGCCGACAATCACTGGCGGTTAATCATGGAAGGGGAAAACCATTCGTGACAAGAAGCTGTTTTGGTATTTTACTTAAAAGCCTTTTTTCGCAGCAACAAAGAGGAAACAATGTTTTGTTCCTATTACTCCCGCATTTCGTGATGGAGTGAGCAAAGCGTTCTTTTTATCATGATACGCGATTGACAATCATCATCAGTTTATTGTGTGATGACATACTGTTTGCGTTTTTTGTATCATTAAGCTTAGTTCTAACGAGAAATTGTGTGTAATATTCGATTACAGTTACCTTCAACGTATATTTTAGTGAATGTTAATTCACATTAATATTAATTTGAATTTTGTTCACGGCCTTTAGGCACCTCTGGCCGGATACACATTAGTAGATAAGATAAAATGAATTTTATGGGCGGTAACAGCACTATGGCTTACGCCCGTCCCGATACGGGGGAAGCCCCTTATCTTGGTCATGTCAAAATTTAGCTGTTAATTAAAATAATAAAAGAATATAAAAGATGAAGATGTAAAAGGTCTTCACAATCAGCCCACTGGTGTAAATGGTCAGTATAACAAGGAATCCTGTAAATGGGTCTTCACAAGATAAAACAAAACTACACTATAAAATTTAACAGCTAAGGAGCATAATCATATAAAATAAACGGAAATCATAAAACTCTCTTACCGTTTAAGTTTAGGTTTATACCTAGGTTTCCCTTTCCTTCCCACGAGATTAAAATCCATATCCATTAGGTGGTCCTCAATCATGTTTAAAGCCAATGATGAACTTGGTTCATCGATAGTATGTGCAGACTCTTCCTGTGCTAATTGAGCAGCCAAAACGTTCGTCAAAGTCTTAATGCTTGTAGCGAGAGGCGAAGTTCGGGCTAATTTGGAGACTTTATAAGGACTAAAAGTTGGCTTAACACGTGAAGTTCTAGTGCTCTGCACAGGTGTTTTTTGTCCCTGACTCTGTGTCGGCATATTGCGACAAGTCTCTGATCCTTTGGGAGGCGTCGGAGGATCTACATGCACATCAGACTCTGTGTTGAGACATTAACTGTCTGGGTACCAACCGAGACAGTTTTAACGGGTAATCGTGCTGCTACCGCGGAAAACGCACCAGATGGAAGGGTGCGTTGGGACTCCTTTACGCGACGTTTTGCATCTCCAGCAGATATTTTCTCAATCACCATCAGCTCTCTAATGCGTTGCTCTGTTTTAAATATCGGACAGTCACGCGACCAGGCCGTGTGATCACCCTTGCAGTTAACACACACACATTGAGGTTTCAATGATGTGCAAGGATCCGCACCATGGCTACTGGTACCGCATATTGCACATACAGCAGAGGTCGCCTTACACGACGTCCTGGTGTGTCCATAGTGCTGACATTTAAAACAGCGGAGTGGACTCGGTATATACGGACGGACAGGTAAGCAATAGAATGCTGCCTTCACGTCCTTGGGGAGCTGTGGCATGGCAAACGTCAAAATTAACGAACTCGTGGGTTGCAGTTCTCCACTTTTTCTAGTTTTAATGCGCCAAACATTGACTACACCTTGGCTGGCAAGTTCATTCTTAATCTCTTCTTCAGGGACATCTTGCAAGTCCCAACAAGATATTACGCCCTGACTATAATTTAGTTGATGCGGTTCTCAACTTGAACCTCGAATTGTCCTAGGGTCTTCATTTTCAAGAGATTAGTTGACTGTTTGTTAGTGGATATCTCCACGAGCAAGTTGCCGTTGCGAAGCTTTTTAACATATTCAAGTTCGCCGGCGACATGATTCAGTTGTTTTTGTATGATGAAAGGGGATAACCCCTTCAAACCACCTGGATTCTCTGCTTCATGCTTTACTTTAATAACAAGATATCGTGTGATAGTCGGTACGATACTTGTCTGTTCCTCTACTTCGAATTTCGCTGCGGTGACACTGGTTATTTCGATAACGATATGCGCCTTCTTTCTATTATCTTCAGTGACTTTCTCTTCATTCTGTCTCTTGGTCTTCTTCCTTTCTTTGTCTGTGCGCGAAGGCGACTTATTAGCATGTGGTGGAGCCATGATGAATGTTAGCCGTAAATGCCCACACTTCTCCGTCTTCGTTCTGAGGAGCCAACGAGGCTGCCGGGTACTACGCTCATCACCCTTGTCAGCAAGCTGGAAATCGAGGCGAAGTCCAATGACTTGGCGTCGAAATCACTTGCACTCCCGACTGATGGATACTTGGGACACCCACTCCTCCCAGTGTTGGCGAGACCAAAGGTCCGAAGAGCTCCCCAATGGCGCACCTCCCAGTCTCAACGAGTTAGACCATCCAAGAATCTGCTGCTAAGAACTAGGCGCTATCCAATGGTTCCGCCCCCATTCCACTGGGCCCAGGGGCCAGCGTCAATGAAAGTACATCCTGTCACATCCTTGAGCATTGCGTGGAGGTGCAAGTCGCAGCACAAGAGGAGATGAAATAATGAGTCATCAATGGATGAAAAATGGGGTGAATGTAAATGAAATCCTCTCTGCTGGTCCTCCTTTCAAGCAGCGTAGATGTTTAGCTGCGAGGGCTGGTTGCAGCCAGCAAAAGCCAGCTGGACGATGGAGTCGCCATTTCCCTACGCCGTAGACGAGCAGCGATGGTCTGCTGCTCGGGCTATGTGATGTGTGATGGTGTCATCACGTTGCGGTCCGTAGACCTGCGATGGGGTGATACACATTAGTATATATATATATATATATATATATATATATATATATATTAACCACATGTAATACGTATATTAATTCGTAATACAATCGTAATTCCTAATTTCCTTGACCATGGCAGCTGATTTCTGTATCTTTTGCTGTTTGTAGGACGAGACTTTTCAAATACACTGCAATTTTTCTGTAAACGCGAAGGCAACTTGCGCGAAGATCCTTGTGATTCAGTGAGCAGCACCACCCCTCATTCAGAGCGTGTAAGTTCAATGTGAAAACGAACTGGAGAAATGTACATTGGAGAAGCAACGGACAGTGTTGAATTTCTTGTGGGCGAAAGGCTTTCCTGCCAGACGTTCACAAGAAAATGTTTCCTGCGTATGCGGAGGAGTGATTTTTCACTTGTTTGCTCCGCTCAAAGTCCACCTTGGAGGTAAAGATTTTGCGGATAATACAGACGTTGAAGGCGATGTCTCCGTGGGTGGCTGCAGCAGTAACAAGACTTTTATGCAGCACGTATTGAGGTGCTGGTACATGACTGCCTATGTCTCAATGTAGGTGGGGATAATACGCAGAAAAATAAAACTGGCTACCACGTAAATATATGATGAATTTTTATTTCTGTCACCATTTGTAGCCTACTTACTGAATTTCCCTCCTATAGCAACATTTATTTATTCATTAAGTATCCAAATACAGCTTAGGCCATTTTACATTGGACAAAATAACAATGCGTAACAAAACAACAACAAATAAAAGAAATAACAATAAACTAGATATTAGAAACAATACTGAGCTAAATAAACTATACATTCAGTCGTTCAGTAACCATCCTCAAATACGCATTCTAACTGGTAGTGATGTCAAGTTCACTGAATTTGGAGGGTAATCTATAAAATAGAGATCTCTTTATTAGTGATATCCTTGGGTGTGGAAGAGCAAAATAGTGTTTGGAATTTGTAGTCCGCGTAGGTATTCTGAAATGTAAGTTTGATAATAGTTTGTCACATCTGATTTGTCCATTTACAATTTTATAGAGGAACTTAAAATCGGCCACCTTACGACGATATTCTGGAGATGCAATATTCAATGTTTCAAGTAATGATTTTCTGTGCAAGTTGCGAACAATGGGAAATCTAAATCTAACAATTGCTAGGAAGAAGTTTGAAACGCTCTACATCTTAGAAAGCACTGTAGGGGTAGCTATAGACCATACGGGTGAACAGTACTCCAGTGAAGGGGAAACGTAAGTTTTGTAGTATAGAGATAAAGCCTGAATATTTCTTATCTCGACGTATCTATAAAGTAATTCAAGGAGACGCATAGCTTTTTTTAGTTGTGGCAACAACATGTTCTTCGAAGCTTAGTATCGAATCTATGATAACTCCAAGGTCATTATGACTATTAGTTTGCTTAATAATAGTGTCTCCAATAACATAGGTGCTGTGAAAGACATTTTTCTTTAACGAGATCGTGAGAGAGAGAGAGATTTTACCGGATTTATTTTTAAATCTCACTGTTCACACAAAGAAATAAATGCGTTAATATCAAGTTGGAGCCCAGTCACATCACTAAGGTTGTTAATTTCACGGAACACTACAATCATCCGCGAATAGAAGTAATTTAGAATTATAATGTTCGAACAATTCAGCAAGATCGTCCATACACAGAACAAAAAGTAACGGTTCTAGAACGGAACCCTGTGGAACACCAGATAGGACAGGCAATCAATCGGAATTAATACCATCCAATACCACTCTCTGACATCGATTGGATAAATAACTTCGTTGCAGTGCGAGAAGAGAGCCAGTAATGTTCTAGTTAATAATTTATACAGCAGAATTTCAGGATTTATTGAATCAAAAGCTTTTTTAAGATCGAAGAAAATTAAATCCAGTTGAGAGTTATGAGCAAAAGCTTCAACAGCATGAGTCTGTAGGACGGCCAGATTAGTTAAACATGATGTACCAGGAAGGACCCCGTGTTGACACTGATGAATGTATGGAATAGTCGCTGTCAGGAGACGATGCTTGATGATCCTTTCACAAAGAATGGATAACGTTGGAAGAAGGGAAATAGGTCGATAATTAGACACACAATTCCTACCACCCGACTTGTATATGGGCATCACATTAGCCATCTTCCATAGATCAGGATAAAGACCTTCAGTAACACATTTATTAGAGAGAGAAAGGTCAAAGCCAGCGACGGAGCCATGGACTTCAACACTACGGATGGTATATTGTCAATTCCAGAAGCACATTGTGAGGGTAGAGATCTGAGTAGATGGTAAACTTCATACACATCAACCGAGATGGAAGACAACACTGAAGAAGACACAGATTTGTTTAGCGGATGGACAAGCTGATTCGCTGGTGGTGAAAAATTACCGTAAAATAACTCATTAAAAGTATTTGCTCTACTATCCTGTGGAACTGAAACTCCATTACATTGAATATCGATGGGGACGCAACATTTCGGCAATACAATGGCATTTACGCAGGATAGATACCAACAGTTCAATTACGTGTAACATATTTGAGGAGTCTAGAAGCAAAGGGACACAAGTGACGCTGACGATTAAGAAAAAGTTCGAGGTAATCTTTTATAATTATATAACCCGAAATATGTGACACAAAACTGGCATACCTTGTACAAAGGTACCTTGGACCTTAGGCGGTCGTTTGACACGACAGCGTCTATGCTACGATGAATCTCATACCTTGTTTACATTACTAACATCTTACCATGGTTAACGTTAATCCAAGATCATTTTAGTAATGTAAACGGTAGTTACCGTTAACGCGGGTTTCAAGTTGAACCAGCGTCAACTTACGACGGTAATCATCTTAAGTTAGTTATCTAAACGCAAGATGGCCGTTAAGCGCAGCTCAATTGGTGAGTTTATTCCTTTCTTTATCCAAATATGTAACATCCTAGTGGTGCGTATCACTTTTAAAGTATAAAAGAATGATGGCAGAACTAATCTACAAAATGTTACGCTACAATCAATTCATTTGTGTTTATTATTTTATCATTTAAATCCCTACCGTGTAACCTTAGAGTATGGAAAAAGGAGATTCCTTACTCTAAGCCTGTAACCTGTTTCTTTTCAGACAATGGCAGTGTATAAGCACGATAACAAAGTTAAGTTCCGTAGTCTAAACGTTATTTCAACCATGATTTTTACCATTGGAACAATCTTAAAGGTCATCTAAACAAGGCATTAGCGATAGCAGTAGTGCCAGAGTGTGAAAGCAAGAATGCTACAAAAATAGAAAAATGCTATGGTATAAATCCACAACCTTCTTGCTTCTTACGCTGCCACACTGCTATCGCTATGATTCGTCGTAGCATAAATGATGTCGTGTCAAACAGGCCTTAATGTGTGCATGTAAAAAAATATAACAATTTTGTGTCATTCGGGTTATATATAAAAGATTACCCCAAAGATTTATTCGTCAATATCACTTGCATCTTTTGGTTTCTGGAGTCGACATTTGAAATAGCTGAAACTGAAATTAATTATCATTAAAATAAAATATCTTAATATGATTCAGTTCGAAAGTAATTGCCAACGTGAGCGTACCTTAGAAATAAGTTTTGAGAATCTCTTTCAAACAAATGGCAGTAGCAGTTTCTGGTTAGTAAAAATTTCCTCTCAACGAAGCATGTGAGTAACTAGAACCGTTCTACTTGCGTGCAGACATTTAACACGAGGTTTAGATTTTCCTTCACACTTCCATTCTTTAAAAAAAAAATCCTTTTCCCAATTCTTGTCATGCATATCGCTCTGTTCTACACTATTTCAACGTGTAATATCTGAAAACATGTTATTCGAATAAGCAACTATAAAGCAGAATATGTTTGTTGTCATGTTTCTCTTTTTCTCCGCTTTTTGGTACGACTTGACACGGCTCTTTCGAAAAGATATCATGTGCAAATATAGATGGGCTCGTGCTTCCTGGCGCTGTCTCCATTTTACATTCTTCTTCATCTTCTTTCTAGGGTCAGCGATCAATCATTTCTATGAAAGAAGAGGCCACATTTTCCTCCTTTTTTTTCCGTGAGACTCTTTTCTTCGGGGGTTATCTAGTTTATTATTCTCTTTGATGAAGCTTTCGCTCGGCCCTTTCACGTTGATAAATGTTAAACTTTAAGAGAGGAGTGACGCGATATTTTATCTTCAATTTAGATTTATTTCCAGTCGGTGGTTTTACCATTTTTCTCTTCTTCAAGGAGGAGTTGAGAAGACTGAAAATTCAGGCACTTTTTTTTTTCTCACGTGAGCTGTTATTTAAAGTTTAAGGGCGTAAGCACATCAAGACCTTGAGAATGAGTGATTTTGTTCAAAGGATCATTCTAGAGAGTTGTTAAAGAAATCCCTACAATATTTTAAGTTCTACTTAAAAAAAACTACGACGTCGAAGTAGAAGTTTATTTAATTTATACAGTGTGAGGAACAATTCCGACCCATTTGTAAACGGGTGTCAAGAAAAAACTCTCATTTGTGGCAATATTTTACTACGCAATTTCTACGCCACTGTTGTTTATAGAACTGTATATTTTCAATCCTCCTCCGTATTTCACACTATTCGCAACTTGCAACTTGACAACCATGAAACAAAATTACTCAAGTTTTGAACAAAACATCGGTATGGTGAGAACCACCTCGTTCAAAACATTCCTCAAGTCCCTGGGCGAAGTTTTCACATGCATGGAGAATAAGCACACAGTTAGGGGAATACGCAATCTCCATGACGATGATCTGCAACTCTGTACGATGCGAGGTCTATGGAGGAAGATTTTGTCCCTTAAGAAACCCCACAGGAAATAATCGCAGACCTGCGATGACATATATTTACTATAATAATGTCACATGTAGCATAATTAACATGGTTCCAGCATAGACTAAATAATCTAGTATCTATCATATTTCTTTTAGATTGATAGTGAACTCTAATATAATACCAAATTATGAGAGAACAATTGAACAGTTTAATTATAAAACGTTCCTTCACTTTTGACAGTTTACAGAAGCAAAAATTATTCTCTTTACTTTATGCTGAAACTGAAAAGTCAAGTAAATTGATGGATAGGTCAGGAGAGCGAGTGGGCCAGTGAACATCTCCTCCCTTACAAATGATACGCCCAGGAAAAAACTGAAGAACGACCATTGAAGCACGGTGGAAGGGAGTGTTTACCCACAACCAAAGTCAAATGGGAGTGGTTCGCATTAAATTGCATTCCCAAAGGCCTCAAATAAAATCCAAAAAGTTAACTGGCGTTTTTACTAAAGAATTAGCCATGCGTTTCATGTTCCTCTATCGCATAGTTTTATTTCAAACCGTTTGCAAAGGGGTCGAAATATATTCCCCACCTTGTATTATACTAGCGTACGTACATGTACTCGCCCGTTAATGCAGAGTCAAAAGAACGGTTGCTACACCATGGCAGATTTTCATTAAGTGTACATGTTGGGGTGATGCAGACTCTTGCGATCTTTCCATGTTCAAGAATCCACAAAGCAATGCTGCAAGTGGTCAAACGATATTAATTAGATACCTGCATTCGGACCCGGCCAGATTTCACATCTGCCCGCACTTCTCGCTTCGATCTGAACACGATGAACAATCGGACCTGGCTGGTCAGAAAAGTGGGTAATTGTGTTTGTAATCCACTTTTCTGCCTCATCATGTCACGGATGTCGATTTTCCTTCTGGTTCGGATCAAGCCGGAAAATGTGGATATAGAATCGGACCGGGCCGAAATCGAGCACGAATGCACGACTGTAGTGTGCATTTGAGAGCCCACAAAGTATTTTGATAGTTATCGCAATAAATCTGACGAATCAGTGTGTACACACACATTCATCGAAAATGATCGGTGTAAAATTATTCTATAGTCAAAAAGCATGCATAATCTGCCAACAGAAAACTAACGTAGCAACCACAACATATGGGACCGTAACTTTAAATCTATAATACATTTCGGTTCGGTATTGTCAATGTATACAACTTACTTAACTTGCAAATTGTACTTATCGATCGATTTTTATGAATGTGAGTGTACGTGTTTGAAAGAAACAGCTTACTGTCATTCCCATATCAAGTGACTCAAACCAAATGTCGTACAGATTGGTCCAACACTGTGGATATGAGAGCCCTGAATGTTTTTGATACCTATTGCAAGAATTTTAGTCCGATTTGGAAGGAAACATATCCTATGGTGCTCTCCTTGTTAACTGAAGAGCCCATACCAAACTTAGTGTAAATTGGTCCAACGGTGTGGATCTGAACATTTTTAGTATTCATTTTGGCCCATCGGGAAGGAATTATAGTCCACGATTTTCCTCTTGTCGATTGAAGAAACAAACCCCTCACTACATTTGGTGCAGTTTGGTCCGACAGTGTAAACTTGTAGGACAATTATATATAATAGATGAGCTGGATACGCAGCTATAGCCTAACGGACGACACCCCTCAGTGAGCAGCGCTCTTCTAGTGAAACGGATACGGAAGAGAATGTTCATCGCCTGAGTAAGGTACTATTCCAGTATTTGCTTCGTGCTTCTTACTCAGGGTATTTGAACCTGCGTGCCTCCGGGCTGCTTCCCCAGTGCCGATCCGTATGCGGCGATTGTTATCACTTGACTATGGAATAGGGATGTCAACGGCTAGAGTCGAGTCGAACCGAGTTGCTACTCAGACTCGTGCAGACTGGGTTGAGCTCGTGCAGCGATGCGGTTGTAGTGGGTTGAACTCGAGCAGCGATGCAGTTGTAGTGGGTTGAACTCGAGCAGCGACTCGACTCGAGCGTTAGACTTGCCGGTCCAGTCGAGTGACTTGACACAACTACCAAGGAAATTGGGTTTTCGAGTTATTTAGCAGGGAAACTTACAGCTGTTAATGAATCAGCAATACTTATAATACTGAAGGAAAAATCTTGCCAAGAATGCAGGATAGTTCATTTTTGTTTCAATTACGCATAATGTAATTCGAAGCACATCCTGCTGTTTTCAAGTTCTGTCTCCAATGTAGGTTTACTTTACCTGTAAGGAAAATTTCATGGTATTTGGAAATGTCAAGGTGGCGGATCCTCCATATAAGTATATTCAAGAACTTCTCCCACCCAAGGAATTTACCAAGTTTTTTTTTTTTTAAAGTACAGTAACTGTTGAAACGTGTTTTACACTAAATTGTTCAAAAATCGTCATACTTCGAAATCGTGATGGTGCTAGTACTTCGAAATTGAACAAATTTTCTCGTAGAGAGCTGTAAACACTGAAAGCTCAAACAGCTACATTAATTATATTGGCATAATTCATTTCCACGAACCTTTTTCTAAGCAAAGATAATAATAAGCCTCCCAAAAACACACTACCACCATCACATATGTTTGTAGGTATTCTAAGAAGGAAGTCCTTAGAATATCTCGTCAAGTCTAGAAGAAGAGGGGGGAAACGAAGTCTATACTCTTGAAAATTGAAGTAAAGGAAGATTGTCGTTGAGCGGACGTCTCCATGGAGAGAAAGCGTCTTGGATGTTGATAACTTTGGATGCATTTGTTTGCTGTGTTCACAGAAGAGCTTGTTTAATCTCGGAGAAAAGCAAACAGTGGGCTAGTTTCCCTCCATAGGGTCGGCAGAAAGAACAGGCTGTCGACTCTACACAACCCCATCAAACCCACTTCCCCCATCAACGTTTTTCAAACCTTGGAAAAGCAAAACCAAAGGAAAAGACGTGAATGCCCCTCTTTGCTTTGACTTAGTAACACCTTCAGATCACACACTAACACTGACATTTACTACCCACTCCACAAGTGTGAAACTTAACACCTGTATTTAAGCGTACGTGTGTCTGTAACAGAGATTGTGCCGCACACAAGTTGAATCAGTTGAGAAAACAACTTCCTACCACCCTAGGCAAAGTTGTCAATAAAACATCACTAACTACAGTTCGTGAACAATGCATTTGTTGCGAACACTGTTGTCAATTGCAGGATGTAATTGTAAGCGTAATTTTTTTTTTTTCGTTAGTATTTACTTTATAATTTTAAGGGAGACCGGGGATAGTTGTTACAATCCCGTTTATGGATTTTCTTTCCAGTGCTTTCGTAGTGCAGATGAAATATTCAAATTTTCAGTACAGAACCAATACATCTTTGGGACTCACGAAAGAATGTTTTCCGGATTCGTTGCATTTTATGTTCTAACTTATATTTAGAAGCGAGACAGGCAGCTATACCTAAATCTAGCACATGTTTAAGGAATGACGAAGTGACGGGTTTAGGCATAATGGCCTATCTGGTCATTAGCTGTAAGCTAAATAAAAAAAAAATGAATGCAACGTTCCTAAAATATAATCTTTCGGTTTTCTCGAACATTTTTTTTTTTTCGTACATAAAGAAGTGTATAATAGACAAAGAGATCTTGGGGATCTCTGACAAATGTAACAACTTGATCCACAATTGGGCTAAATATTACAGGCTCCGAGCACATTGTTACGCCAATGTTTTACATAGCAAAATCATGGCCATTGGCCATACAGGAAGACTGATCGAAGTCTGTTTTTATTGTCGAAAATTAGTTTTATACACATGATGATATTGTATTTGACCGCTCTTTATTGTGGAAAAGTGATGTGTGTGTGGTGGTGTCCTTAACCGAGTAACTCTACAAACTCCCTTCGCCGCAGCAATTTTTCATTTTTCATTAAACGTTCATTTCACAGGAAGTTAATAAAACGAACATAGATCAGTCTTGCTCTATAGTACCCATACATAATAATGAGTGATGAAATGCTATTTTTTTAGGTGGGTATACGCTTAGCTTGTTGTAACGAAACCTTTCGTTTACTATCCCATATACAAAGGGCGCTCAAAAAAATTTTGCACTGTGGACCACTTTTTTTTAATAGCACTAGGACCATGAAATTTGTTGTGCATGTACTTGTGTTCTTTATGCATATACGCATGTTACTCAGTGTATCCTCCAACCTCTGTGATACATTTAGCGTGCCGTTCTTTCAATGCCGTAAATGCACTTTGGTAAAGCCACGGACGCTGAATATTACACCGCTGCTTCACACACGCAATGCGTTCTTGTCATTGGTAAACTGCCTACCACGACGGCGGGTCTTTACACAGAAAAAAAACAGTCACTGAATGTTCAGTTGCAGGTAGTCAAACGTATAGTTCCAGATGAACCTATCGAACGTTCGGCTATGACAACTGAACATATTTAGTTAAAGGTATTTAGTGAACGGAAGCAGTATACCAGACGTTATAGTGCCTCTGTGATCACGTCATCAAAGCATTGTGGCGAGTCACTACTGAACGTGTTCTGGAGTTCGAGACAAATTTCATTCCTCTTTGCTTTCTGTTCCCTTGTGACTAAAAGTACATTTACGTCATTGCAAGAACGGTGCGCTAAATGTGTCACCGCGGTTGGAGGATACATTGAGTAACATGCGTATATACATAAGTAACACGAGTAGTACTACTATTAAAAAAGTTATGGCCCATAGTCCAAAGCTTTTAGAGCGCCCTTTGTACCTGCGCGCTTTAAAATTTTTAGGTGGGTATACGATGATGTCTAAAGAAATGAAGTGGGTTCACAACACTTATAGGTCCTATTTGATATTCACAACAATCAAGAGATTTCAACGATGAAGAAAAACGACAAAAAATCGGCACGGACAGAATTTTCCAAATCGTTATAATGTTTCTTCTCTGAAAGTTAGAACTCTCTAGGCTTGAATTTGTAGGACCAGCATTTAAATTTCGTGCGACGATAAAAATACATTAGACATATACGGAAGTAGGGCTGCCATCTTTTGTTGGAGATCGTTGCTTTACATTAACCAGAAACATTAACAATAAACACAGAATTATGATATGTAAATAAGTAGAAACCCTCCAGTTCTAAAAAATCAAATCGGGAAAGTGAGTCATCTTCATATCCAAAATAGGAAGACACATCCACCAAATAATATGAGCAAACAAAATGTACAATTTCATCTACGTCTCTTGTCAGACCGTTTCTTACAGACTATACACTAACTCTAATTTACCCCATTTACTTATCGAATACCGGTTAAAACATGTAACAATATTCCTTCCAACATTGCCATGTCTGCGCGGTAAGAACTAAACCCGAGTGAACTCATTAGATATAATCTGCTAACAACCGAAGTTTACAGTTAATTTGTGAGATAAGTGAAAACTTGTCACAACTTCAGCACACTTGTTACTATCGTAACCACCAAACTGGAGTTGTACATAAAATAGGTCACTCGTTCTGTAGATGGAAATGGGTACACAACCGGAATTTATCACCAGTTGTTCATTGATTACGAACGTATATGATTCTATCAAAACGGATAACTATACAATATTCTGGTAGTTTGGAATTAGAAAAAAAAAAATCTCCTAGTGAGGGTCTTAGCGACCTCATAAGCAAAGTACATATAAATAATAATACAAGAGCGTTTTGAGATTCGCAGTGGATTTAAACAAGGCCTTGTCACTTCTAAAAATAAAAGAGGACAAAAAGGGACTATCATTGAATTGCCTAAACCAATTGTTCGTGTACGCGGGTGACGGAGATTTAATAGAGGACGATATAGATGCACTACAAGTAGCCTAAGCAAATTGTGGTTGAACCTAGAAATAATTGCAGTATAGTTTCTGTTAATAGTTTACGAAAAATTTGCTGTAAAAAAAAATAAAAAGATAAAACGATTGTGAAAAGTCTACCTGTCTCCGAGCGCGCGTAGGGAAGTTATGAAGATTTCAATATGGCCGCCACGCGTACAATTTTTTTATTTTTTTTATCTTCTTTGAAACCACACATTATTATGTTTTACTACTCGTTTACTATTTTCAACCGTAAACTGTTCTATTTAAAGCAAGAAAACAATGCACAAGGCCCAATATGATGGATTTTCAGTATGGCCGCCGCGCGAAAAGGATAAAATTGTACATTTGATTGTTTCCTCTTCAGTATCACTTTTAATAAAGATTAATTGGATGTATATCGTTCAAATCCTGTCAAACTGTCGTATTTATTTACTTTTATAGTTTCAGACGAAATTTCTACTTGAAATTAAGTAAATTTTAAAATCTGAAACACCTGTAAGCATCCAATAATCCATACCTGCGGTACGTATCTAGGGATGAGAATTGCGCCACGGAAGTCTTGACACCACTGAAGCCAAACACCAGAGCCCAGCTATTTACTGAAATTTGTCACATGTGGTTGCACCATAACGCCATGTTTTAGCGTCCAATGTGTGTGCGCAAGACAGAAAATAATGTGTACAAGTGTTTGCACAGGCTACAGAGTTATCAACTGTTGTAATTATATGGACGTTGACATGGATGATGAGTGATACAATAGAGTGAAAAATATGTTTTTGTATATTCCAGATTTTTTCATAATCTTGTGTTCGGGTCTTTCTGTTCCACCAGGCGCCTCCCCAGGTGGTGATAATGGAATGCCGACATATGGTGGATACCAGAAATATTCAGGGGCGGATTAAAACCAGTACTTCTGCCTTGTAAATAGTAGAGGGATATGCAAAGGCTAAGGGAAGACAACTCCGATCAAAAAAAATCATGATGAAGGGAAGCATCTTCACCATTACCACCCTGAGCCTGAAGATGAATCACATCGAAAACACGAACCAAGGGGACGATTTCCTGAACTGTTTAGTTGATAGCAAATGTTTTTTTTTAATAAGGACTAGTGTTCCAACTACAGCTGAGACGAAACGCCAAAAACATCTCGAGGGCAAAAGGTTAGTTTATCCATAGACGGAAGAAATGAATCGATAGCAAGGTACCTAACATCAGAAAACAGCTCATGGCATATTCTATAGATATCATGGGTAACTACCACAACACAAACATCTCACAAAAATCTGACAACTATATCTCTCGAAACATTTCTCGAATGTGTGATGATGAGATATGTATCTTGGTAATCATAACAGGAGAGAGGGAGTTCTACAAAGGACCACCGTTTATTTTATAAATTATTTTGAGAGAATGCATCTATTAGAAATAAAAAAATATTGTTGAAACAAACTACAAATTTACTGAAAATTCTTTTTAGACAAAAATTATGTTACGCAGTGGATCATGTTACAATAAATATTCTCATGTGTCTTGGACACCACTTAAAGAAGAAGGTTAAATGTAAAGAAAACTGTATTTTCATATTGCTTGAAATATACAGATGCTTATCAGAATAATGGAAACACCTGAACGAAAGTGCAACTTACCAGATTAATATGGTGTCGGGCCACCTTTTGCCTTCAGAACAGCCTTGATGCGACGTGGGATGGAGGCATAGAGGTCGTGAATGGTAGCAAGTGGAATATTACACCATTCCTCGTGCAGGGCATCGGCCAGTTCTGTGAGAGAAGATGGAGGTGGAAATCGTCGCCGGAGTCGTGTTTCCAAGATGGACCACAGATGTTCAATTATGTTGAGATCTGGGGATTGGGCGGGCCAGGGGAGGTGTTGAACTTCATCCCGATGTTCCTCAAACCACGCTGCAACAACTCCAGCTGTGTGAATGGGTGCATTATCATCCTGGAATATGGCGTCATTGTCCGGGAACAACATCCGGACCATAGGATGCAAGTGGTCTCCTAAAATTGCGACATAATCGTTGGCAGTGATGCGTCCGCGAAGTGTGACCACAGGACCCAATGGAAACCATGATATTGCGGCCCACAGCATCACCGTGCCGCCGCCATGTTTCACAGTTGGGCGGAGACACTGCAGATCATACGCTTCTTTGGGCGTTCTCCACACATAAACACGGCCCGTGGTTTGGAATAGGGTGAATGGTGACTCATCCGACCATACCACACGTTTCCAGTCGTCAACGGTCCAAGTTGCATGGTCGCGGCACCATTTGCGGCGTGCTAAAGCGTTCTGGTCCCTGATGAGAGGTTTGGCCCGTGCAACACGACCCCGTAAGTTCATGTCATGTAATTCGTGGCGGACTGTGATTGTCGAAACAGGTTGGGGGAGGTGCTGATTGAGTTCCTCCGTCACTTGCGCCGCAGTGGCACGACGGTTCCGCGTGACAATGCGCTTTAATACCCGGCGTGCCCTGTCACTGATGCTTTTCTTCCGCCCACTGTTCCGCTTCCCCGATGTGGTTTTCCCGTGTGTTGTGTAGGCCGTCATCACCTTCGACACTGTCCCTGGCGACACACCTAACACACTAGCCACTGCCGTCACACTCACTCCACATAACCGCGCACCAACAATTTGCCCTCTTTGAAACTGAGAGGTCTCCCATTTTACACTACCTCCGTCTGCTACAGCCACTGCACACTCCTGTTCCACGACGCCTGACGTAGTATGGAGACCGACCTAACACACCACCACCAGCAGTCCGGCGCTGCGGTCGCCACGACACCACTGCCAACCCATACATCTGACGTGTTGCCAACTACAGGTGTTTCCATTATTCTGATAAGCATCTGTATATTGAATACTTAATTTTCAAATATCTAACAATACAACAACAGTAGACCTAGTATGTAACAATACCAAAACTACATTAATATTAGTAGACCGTCTATCCAAATTAAATTTTGAGTTGCAATTACAAAAATAATAAGTTCAGTTTAATGGAGAAATACGACGCTGTCTTTAGCTTGCAACACGAAACTCATAAACATACCAACAAACAACCACTGGTCCATAGTACAAGACAGTGAGCTACACGACAAGGATATGTATTTCAATAACAATAGCTACCTCCAAGCTACAATATAACCAGACTAGAAAGTTTAACCAACATTCTAGTAAGCAAGTAACAAACACTCCACGGTTATGTGAAAAACAATCCTTTTACACATGTTCAAAATAAACTAGCACTTATTCAAAAGTAATGTTTTTAACTAACGAATTGTTTTCACGTCTTGCACACGTAATCTTTCCACACATACAATAACCTCACAATGATAAGTCGACTGCATCACAAGGAAAGGAAGATACACTTCAGGAATATTCAGCAGGTGGCAGCACGTCAGAAACATTCAAACTGGTCCAAGGTATCTGAATACAACACTATCCCTAGGACTAAAATTCTTGGCATGTAAAAACATAGTTATGCTCTATGTACAAAAAGATCCATAATAAAGTAACATGAAATACGATCTAGTGCTTCTTGGAACAATACTCTAACAGTATAGATGTTTGCAGCAAGTTTGCACGGGAATTGATTTAAGCTTGATATGTCGAACTTGCTTTTGTTAGCTGAAAATAAACGTGCTGGTAAAGAAAAATTGTATCCATTATACGTGTCAATTTAAAAGCAAACTTGCTGTAAACGTGACGTGCTATTTGTCCTTCTCCTGTGTGGGTTTGTCTATAGTGTAGAAAGGCTGTACAACAGATAACAATTTGTAATTAAATAAGAATGTGCAATAACAATTTGCTGTAAGTTTAAAAGTGTCAACTAACATTTACAAGTTTGTTTCAAGCTTGCAGACTTGCCCTGCCAGCTGGTTGCAAACTCACGGCGTGTCAAGCTTATCGTAAACCCATTGTAAATTGACAATGTTATTATGGCAGGTTGTCATGGTTAGAATAAGAAATATTCGAGTAATGTTCACCTTTGTATATCTATATTACATTAAACAAAAAAGAGGGGAGTAATTCAGAATAGATTTCAGGTGCGGGAATCCATACTGAACATTTCACGGGGTGGAACTATGATACACTCTTTCACATGGAGATCTAATTGCAACTCCAAAGCAAAACACTATTCCCTGCAAGGAACATTAGAAATTAATCACTTGCAGAAATATTAATTATGCTGTAACTGTGCTGGAACAGTCCAATAGGCCCCAAAGGCCACATTTGCCATGGGATCTTCCTTTGTGTTCAATGGATGGCGCTGATTACGTGTATTGTGACGTCACCCACATGTTTCAATCACACCCACAGGTTTGTCATTTATATTTGGTTACATATGTCTACCTGAGATTTAGCTTGTATCGAGTTCATTTTCTTCTTTTATATATTTAACGAAGTTTTTATCGATTTCAATTATATTCTATACTTTTCACCCTGAAAGTCTTGCTGTATTTAAACATGTACATTCAAAGATTTGGAACTAAATATTTATTTCTGACTATCTCATAATCAACTCTGTGTGTATATACAAGGACAATTTACACTGTGCATTAATACCATTTAACGAACTATTTTCAAGTAAATTAAGAATAATTAATTAACAAAATATTAAAATACCATAATTACAGAAAATATACTGAATAATTTTAAACATATTGTACGAAAGAATAATTACGATTTCTTGCTAAAACCAACCATTGTAACTAACATATGTTGCGGAATACGCCTTATCTCTCACAAACTGAGCTCTGTACAGCGTAAAATCGCTTATTCTTGAGCTCCTCGACCGAAAGGTTAAGAGCTCTATTAAGGATAATCTAAAGCAACGATCTCCAACAAAAGATGGCAGCACTGCATCCGTATATGTCTAATGTATTTTCACTGTTACACGAAATTCATTGCTGTTCCTACAAATTTACGCCTAGAGAGTTCAAACTTTCAGGGAAGAAAGTTCATAACCAATTCAAGACAATGATCGATGCCGATTTTCAATTTTCTTTCTTGTTCATTGTTAAAAGAGATTCATTGGTATAGGTTTCGATATTCACAATGAAGCGATTTCAATAATGAAAGAAAACTAAAATAAAAAATCGGCGTCGATCATGCTCTTGAATTGGTTATGAACTTTCTTTCCTGGAAGTTTGAACTCTCTAGTCTTGACTTTATAGGAGCAGCAAGGAAATTTCGTGCAACGATAAGAATACATTAGACATATACGGAGATAGTGCTGCCATCTTTTGTTGGAGATCGTTGCTTTAGATTATCCTTAAAAGGGTCAACTGTAACTTCTGTCCTATTGTTTTCGTCTTGCTTTACCTTGTCGTACATTACATACGTTCTCCCTCTATCTTAGGAGAGTATACATACATATACTTGGTTGGGGTTGAAGTTCCTACTAACCTTTTCCTTTTCAGGACCTGGATTGAACCTGAAATTAGTACACTGCTCAGTACGCTAGTGCCGCGTTACAGCATCCTTATACACTTACATACTTGTCTGAATCGTTTATGGTGGTGTTCCGTAAATTCACGGTGCTTCGTCACACGAGCCGCGTGAGGTCTAGTAGACCATAGAAGCATGTATGTGTAGTATTCTTTCTATCAAAAAATTCATTTCGACTACTCTATTAGTGAAAATAGCCAAAGAAAAAAAAAACATAACTGGGTGAAATCCTGCGACAACTGCAAAATGAGAATCTGACGATGTCTTGTGTCTTAGATTACAGTGACTGAAATTACGCTGAACAATTATGCTCCTTTCTACTTTTAATGTGTCGATTGGTTAATTATGGAAATATAATGTAACTTATCTGAAAATATGTAGAATATTTTAAAATGACGATATACCATACCATCTTTACTTTTCTCTATTTTCAAAATTTTAGTACGGGATCTGTCAGACTCTATTTCACCTGCACAATTAAGGGTTAAGACTGCATTCTGAACTGCTTGCTCTACCCTATTTACCCTAATTATATTTTAGATATTGTTTGATTGTCAACGCGCAGTGCAGATTGCGTGCAATAGTGAGAGAGGACGAACTCTGACAGTAATTGGTAATAATTAGTGTAGAGTTGTAATTATTTTTGTTGTATAGTTTCTTTTGTATACATACAATTGTTTCAGAGTTATCTCTTAATAATTATAGGTGTATTTAGACCACTATTATAAAAGATACATATCCTTCATCTATACATTATAAACAAGGAATTCTAACAGTAATACACAGTTGTAATTAATTTTTGTGCCGTATAATTTCTTTTGTATGCATTTATTTCACAGTTAATTCGGGATAATAGTAATGTGGGTTTTTGGACCAGTATCTTATCCTTATAATAGATAAAGGTGCCACGTCCTTCGTTTAAGCATAAACTGTGTTATAATAAACGTGAAATAAAAAATGTGCAAGATTTTTACATGTATTAAAAAATATGTATAAGGTAACTGGCTAAATTTTCCTATACTCCTTGTTATAGTCAATATTCATGCTTAACTCTTCTTGTACGGATTTTGAACCAAATAACTACCATTTTACAAGTTTGATTTTCTATCAACTACGTTTTTAATAAGAAACAAATTCAAATGTTTCATTACTAGCGTCTAAGGAAAGCTCATATGAAAACATGGTGGACCACTCTCGCGCAGGCGCAGTACTGCTTAACTATAAATAACATTGACAAGCAGCTGATTGGGTATTGCTACGTTGGTCTAATGGTTAACGTATCGGAAAGCTGATCCGCAGGCCGGGCTCACTTCCTAGGGTGGTTATATTTATTAAAAAGAAAAATAACTTTTTTCTTTTTATGTACAGGAAAGTGGGGGGGGGGGAATCGCGCCCAGTTGGGTAATGTCGCTTATGAAATTAATCTGAAAGTACGAATGCGGAATCAACCCTTATAGTATCATATATTAGAGCGCAAGTGGACAGAACATAGAAACAGAAATTTGCGTTCTTTCCGGTCTTTTATGTGGAGGAAAGTGTTTTCGAGGAACTGCGTTAAAATTCGAATATGATCTTGTCAAAGTATTAGTAATAGCTATTTTTTTTTTTTAATTAGATACTGTTGTTGTTGAACGTATTGATATCGAGAGAGTCAAATATTTATTAATTTCTTTTCGTTTCTGAAAAGTGTAAGGTGAAAACGGCTATGACACCACTATGAAAGAGGGGTATTGCCGCCCACTGTCCAATAATTACGCATCATGGAAGCTACTCGAAGTTTCAGAATTAAAAGTACAATTATCACATTGTTGTACACTCAACATTGCCTCTAATTCCTCTAATTATTGGTCTAAATAATTAGTTATACCTTTAAAATATTACCTCTGTGTGTATCATGTGCAAGAACCATAATTTGAACGCAATCTACTAACATGGACGGCATTACCTGAACACGGATAGTATGACTGAAGAACGTGTACTAATTTTTGTGCATTGTTTTCAGCAGAAGATCTTCGTGGTATTTCCTAACTATACTATGCGATACAAATCCATGTTTAATTTATTACAAAAGGATATAAAAGTATGGAGATATTAAAATTTTCTCTTAAGTGGGTGCCAATCTCCCACTTTCCTGTACACACGCATTATGAAATTTAATAAAATTAGTGATCACTGGTCAGGTTAGGTTAGAAAAGTCACGTTAGGTGTTTCTTCAATTGCACACACGATTCGCAGACACGGTTTCCATATGGGCTCTTCTTAAACACATGCGTTTCATTGCTAAATAAAACGAACACAGAAGGCCGATAAGTGAATGATTTATTGCGTGTTGCTGCAATTTTATTGTCTCTCTAAAGCTTATGCAATAGTTTCCTATTGCTTCCTTGCATCCCAAGTTCACGTTGCTTCCAACATTTATATCAAAGGAGTGCTTCTCTTAAAGCGCCAGATGTAGTGTACTTGTTTGAGTGGGCGTAAATCCTTGTGACAATCTCTGTTGGCTACACAAAAACTTCTTTGCTCAGTTCAGAAATAAACTTCTCTTCCTCAGCGAGGATATTTTTTTCAACTCCGCCAGATACAAATGCGGCCCGCGCTCTTCTTTTCTTGTTGTTGTTGTTTTTTTGTTCCTTCGTTAATTTATCTGAAAATAACCGGCCACTTTCCAAAGTTATTTTCTGCCACGAAGAATTTTATTGTGAAGCATCTTATGTACACGTATCTGCTGTGATGACGTCAAATGCTACGCAACAAACACACGTGGGGCCTCATAATATTGGTCGGTGATAACAAAGATGTTACGTGAAGGTCGTTCCAATAAAATACACCAACATATGTTTTCGTTTCGAAGCTGTTACTATTCTTATGTTGTTTTAATTTATGATTTCACCAACGAATTTCGCCGAATTGTTTACATGCCTTCAGGGGAAATATAATTCAAATGTCCAAGTGTATGCTAAATTTATGAATGTGCCCAATATTAAAGGGTGATGGGTTAGTGCTTGTATCAGAGGTCGTCGGTTCCATCCTTATACTTGATTAGGATCTTAAAGAGGCCTCCGTACCTATGCTGCGTGTGAGTGACTCAGTTTTCATATTTTTGAAGATACTGCACAAATGACAAGGAATAATGAAATTTTGGAAAGCGGATCCTAATAGTTGTGAATGTGTATCGAATGAACTATCTCAGATTTTGACATGTTGATTTTAGCTGACAAATTTCAATACCCGTAATTGATGACGTATATGCCTACGCAATTACTGGGATTCTAATTTCTCAGCTGAAATAAACATGTCCTAATCTGAGAGAGTTCATTCGATACACATTCACAGCTATTAGGGGCCGCTTTCCAAAAACATGACAACTCACTCACACACGCAGCGTAAATACGAAGACCTCTTCATACCAATACACCTCAACGTCCAGAATTACTACCATCATTCACATCGGACACTAATCCTAGAAAAGCTAATAAACATACACACTTCAAAAGCTGATAAGAGATAACTTGAAGCATGTACTTATTTATATGGATATCAAGAGGCCAAGCATCGCTCGAATTTTGCTGTTTCCAAAACCACCAAACACCTATCTTGCATTTATTTTATTACACGTAGAACTGTAAAGAATGGTTATCTACTAATAACGATGAATAATAGCTTCTCTACTGCTACGACAACCATATGGAGTATGTTCTGAATGTAACATTTTATTTGCAGATATAGTAATTTTAATTCGTAGAAAACATATCTGGATATCTGACTTTTTGGCAACCTCTTGAAAATGTCCTACTCCAACACATGTTTTAACCCATCCGGTAACGGGAGTAGTATCAAACAACAATGATTTTGTTATGTGTTAAATTGCACATGGAGACTATAGTCCTCTACAACCAATTCACACTTGATCGTAGTAGTCAATCATTACAATCACGATCTTTGATAACAGCAGAAGATAAGTCATACAATCCAGGAATCACAACAGTTTACCCGTAACGTGTATTGGACATTTGATGCTTATAAGGAAAGATGAAACTGTCAAAATATGAAATAAAGGAAACACGTGTCATGCATAAAAATGTATTCACCAAATTCATCATATTGAGGATTACTTAACAATGTAGCTATGTATATCACCGAGAAAATATATCGTCACGTTGAAGGCAGAAGGACATAAGTGTACACTCGAATGAAAAATAATCAGAACGTAACATCTGTCCTTTGTGAAAAGCTATACAAAAAATATTAGAAGATCTAAAATAGTAAAGAAGTTAAACAACTTAAACATTTTCAAACACTTATTTCGCTTCCAAAACTTACGTAAAATTTAGTTAATGTAACTAATATGCCCTTCTGGTTTGAACGTGACGATATGTTAACAGTATTACTGCAAGTGTAACTTCGAAGTTATAAAATTATGCAACAAATTATACTAATGCTTCAATTAACTCTCTTTCCATACCACATATACCGAAAACAAAATTCTCAAATCCTTATAAACACTAAATCTCACATTACACGCTTACACTTGAAATGATATGTTTTTCCTCCACATGCGATTTAGGCTATATCGCAGCGCGATAGAATTACTTTTGTAATACAATGTCTGTTCCAAAAGTAATGAGAATGGTTCTGGAAAATTATTTTTATTGAAGTTAGGTTCGAATACACTAACAAATTTTCAAAGTCTTCTTTCGAATCTTTACACCGAGTCCAATGTTTCTGCTACTCTCGGTAACAGATCTGGGTCTTCAACGGAGACACTGTTCAGTGTCCTCGTCACAGCAACTTGGACGTTTGCGATGGTCACAAAATGACTTCATTTAAGGTCAAATTTGAAGTTAGGGAACAAAAGAAGTCGAACGGGGCCAGTTCTGAGCTGAATGGTGCTTGGCTGGCTGACTGGCTTTCTTCACGGTTTCTCGATTTCTTGAAGTTCCGGGCCGGATGCCCCCTGCCTTCGATCATCAGAGGATTGATTCAGTTGAAGTATTTGGTCATGAGTGGTTCTAGTACCGCAGTTGTCGCGGCACCGGGGAAAAAATAGTTCATAAGTGGTGAGAAAAAGAAGAAAAAAGGGATAGGTGATTGGTGAGGTGTTTGGGCTCTAAAAAAGAGCCAGGATTCATGACGTATGAGGATGACGTCTTGGAAAGGATGGAAGTTTCTTGATAGGTGGATTGTACAGATGGAAGGAAGTACGTAGTGGGTTTCGGAAGTTAACACGGAATAGGATTATTTGTGCGAATTCATCTCTATGGGATTGTGCTTGCATGTGGATGTGGGAGGGAAATGAATACAGAGAGGTGGGGAGTGAGAGGAATGGCAGTTGGGATTGGGAAAGCACTGGAATGTTTTTATAGTCAATCTCTCACCGCCAACGCAGTGTGGCTCGATGCATTGTCGTGGTGAAGTATCCACGCGTTCTTGATCTCTGGGCGGACGCGCATGACCCTTTTTCTTAGCCGCTAGAGTACCTGGACTTAAAATGCTGCATTTACTGTCTGTCCAGTCGGACCAAACATCTTGTGGACGATTTCTTTACCATGAAAAAGACAATGAACATGATTTTGACCTTTGATTTGCTCATTCTCGCCTTTGCCATCGAAAAACTTGAGCTGACGATTGCGCTTCCTTTGCGTAGGCTTTTCGTAACATTTCAAGCGTTTCCGACGCATTTCCCCCCGAGTTTCACACAAAACTTTATCTCATAACATTGTTCACGACTCCGCTGCATTTTTTTGCGTGACGCGTTACTGAGACAGCACCTTACTTAACGGGCGATCCACACTCTGCGAAGGCTCAGAGGCGTCTGGCTGTATACCTGACATCCCTCCCCACACTCTCAGGTCGAGCAATTTGTCTCCCAACGTGCCTGACGATCGAGAAAAAATAATTCTCAGTACTTTTGGAACAGACCTTGTATATCTATCACCCTCATAGTACATAATTTGGTATCACTGCCTACAATTCCTACAGTTTACGTAATACTTTCTTCAGAGATAAATATCACATTTGCATCTTCATACACCCTGCAAGACCAAAAAGTAAATTAAACTTCGAAATGTATTAACAACACTTCCCGAAACAGAACCTCCATCCACATATCCTCTTTCCATCTTAGCATACGGATCTAACGTACGACATCTTGCGTTTCCACATAAATACAAATGATAATACGTTTTCCAGAGAAACTGTCTGATATATGGATCCAGAAGTTGTTGTAATGCTTCTCAACGCGGACTTTCATCCGACTGTTTTATTTAGATCACTCGTCTTCTTCTTTTTCTAGTGGTAAAAATAAAACAGAAATAGTAAAACGGAATGTTAGAAAATGTTTTTTTTTTTTAAATATGACCACCACTACTAGCTGACAATGAACTAAATTATATAATTTGTTAACGTTTTCCTACAAATAGATACCCGTCAGTGAAATGACACTCGTGACCACTGGATACGTTCGATAGTTATAAAGAAAACAATCACAAGGAAATATTGTGTAATATGTCACACAAAGTCTTGTCTTCTGGCAGAAAGGAGTCGTAACTTTGTCATTCCCAATCTTCATGAAAATTTCTATACAAGTAAGTAGCAGAATATCCTTGTACAGTCATTCGATGCAATTTTCACAGCTTAGGAGAATACGGGCTAAAGAAATCTTACTAGTGGTCCTAATCCTCCCTAAAAATTCACATGAAACTTGTCAAATCGTACTTTTTTTTTCTGTGAAAACCAAATTATGTACCGGTACACACAGCTATAGCAACAGAAATAAAACGGACAATTATTACAGAAATCAAGCTACTTATCTGAATTATTCAGATAGGGAACGGGTTATGCCTGCTGTGAGCATCATTCATATTGATGTACAAAGCGCAGATAACATCATAAAACGTAATCAGGAAACTGTTATTATAATGCAGTAATAGGCAGATTATACAGTTGTAACATCAAAGCAATGTCAGTCTCTATAAGCACCTGGGAAAGGACTGCAGTTGCGTAGCGATAACAGCTCTAGATACCACCAAAATTCTTACAAAGGAGTGCGACTAGTCTGAGATGACTTCACATGTCTCTGAACCTGCTGGCCATTGATCTGGAGTCTGCCTTACATCATCAATATTTAGGAGGTTCTGTCATTGTTTTGGACCATCGGAAACACTATGGGACCAAGCTGATTGGGTAACATTTTCTCCAGACCTCAATCCGTGAGCCTTTTATGAGATTTTCTGGTGAAAGACGAGGTGTATCAGCCCTACTCGAGGACTGTGTTAAAATATAGTTTACAACACACTATGAGCAATATATCTACTTCTAATTACTCAAAAATGAATTAGGCACACGGATTGAGGTCCAGAGAATACAGTGGCAATATATTCTGAAAGCTTTTCACTTCATTTCTGTCCATTTTACAAGAAAAAAAATGTAGTTGTAATCTGGCGATTATGATTTCCTAAAGTTGAAGGGAAGATTTTTTTGTGTGTTGGGGGTACCAAAAAACCTACCACGAGTAATGATTCGATCAAAAATAGTTACCCACATATTTTTAAAATTCAATATTTGTTCTGACACATCATGTTCCACTGAATGAACTTTGCTTGACACATAGAACGCTAAACTACTGGATTATTAAGAGGTGTTGTTCTCTGGCATAATGCTTGCTTTATGAGAGTTCGTATTTTAAAAGTGTAAAAATCCTGTAAAATTTACTTTTTGTGACTTTTGACTATCTGTGGCGGAACTTTGGTTTTGTGGCTAAGTGATCAAGAAAATATAAATATTATTGTAAACTGAATTTCAAAGAATTTACAGGACATCCTCAATATTTTTGTCATCTACTACACTGTATTTCATAACCTGATTATGAAGTTGGAGATCGTATATTGCAACACGAGAAGTTATTTCCAATGGACAAAGCTTCATGCTCAATACATGTCTAGAACAGCACAAACGTCCTTTGGTTCTTTCAAAAAATTCCATAAAAGGCGCAAGAATAAGGTGGTTGATCAATTCCGGTGCCACAGAATTTGCAATAGTCCAAGATAACAAACCCAGCGGCTGCAGAGCGTAGGCTTAGCATTCCGGAGCTCCTAGTCCGACACCAGCGACCGACTACCCTGACTGAGACTTTCCCTGGATTTTTTTCGTCACATCACGCAAATACTAGGATGGTACTTTCAACTTAGGCACTGGTTGACTGACTCCTTCCCACATCCTATTCCCTGCTCTATCTAGACCCGAGGCATCAACGCCTAAAGGCCAGAAATAAAATTCACAAATTCGAAGCAACGACGATCTTTCTAATAATGATAAAGTACTGGAAATATTAATGTTGTACGATGAGGTCATGCACCATCTTGTATTAAAGAGGGACCACAGAAACTACCAAAATAGAACGAAATTATTTTTTAAGAATTTCCGTTGGTCCTAGCTGTGACAGTTCCATTGATGAAACTGGACCCAAACATTGCACAGCGTGAGAAGATTTCTTCACCTTTGCAGGAATATGTTACGATCGAATAATTCACAATGACAATACACGCTACTTACGTATAAGCGTATCATTTTCTACACTCTTAAAAAGACAAATAACAACAAGTGAGAAAATAAAGATGCAATAATAAGTAAGTATAATGTCCAACATTTTTGTTACATTCTCTGCACCTGCTATGGCGTTACGTCCGTTCAAACGTTCCAAGTATATTTTGAAACATCTTGATGCTAAAGGACTGGCTGCACCTCACAAAAAAAAAAAAAAAAAAAAAAAAAAAAAAAAAAAATAAGTGGCTGGTTACTTTCCACATGGACACAAACAGAAATTAGAAAAAAGGACTGCTCGTCTCAATATCTTGAACACGGAGAATAAACACAATCTCCTTTTCATCACCGATGGCAGTATGTAGAGCTAAAGACACTTGCCTGAGCAAAAAACACTTACATATACGAAAATTTATATTTAAAATTGTTACTATGAAGCATCTGTATGTCATTCTCCATACTTCACAATTAGATTAGTTATCCGTAACTGAAGACCACAAGTTCCATCGATCGATCCCGCTGGCTGGTACAATATATGGTCTGTCAGTGTGCCCTATCACATGTAATAACGATGTTTCCGACTATATATGGATGGTAATATAACTGTTCCTGGAGCCAAGCGAAAAGCAAAAACAGCAGCCTCTATTAAATATACAAGGCAAGGCACACCTGAGACTCCTGGCGTAAATAGGAAGGAAGGCCTGCGACAGAATGATGCCTTCTTCACTCTAAGAAGCAGCAGCAAACGCTCGACTAGAAATCCAAAGCAGCAAATATATCTCTAGTCTCTCTTTGTTCGTTTGTCTATTGAGGGTGCATTAAGGAATTTTACAGTAGCCATTTAGCGTAGAATGTTTCTGTACAGTCCGTTAAATCGTGAAAGACCATTAAAAGTCTTTAATTGGGCAAATAAAACTAGTGGATTTGGTATTTAGGAAAATAGTTCGACCAAAACTAAGTACTGATTAATCAATGTGGACACTTGAGAATGTTGTAGTTCAGACTTTAGATGCACTTTAAAAAAATAGGTTCGTATTACGAGAAGACATTAAAAAACGTAGGTATTAAATATTTGATCGCTGTATATGAAACTGTCAACTTCGTAGACTTGAAACATACGAGAGCAGTAGAAATAGAATTTCTCTTTAATTTTATTTGAATGAAGCACATATTGCACATTTAGTGGTCATTTTTTTTTTACTCAGGAAGGGACAAATTCAGACTTGGCAAAACAATTAAAAAAAAATGAAATTTATAAATTTATACATGACATAATTGGCACTCGAAATTTATGAGCGAAAACATAAGTTAAAAATTCTACTTCTCATATACATAAGGCGAGTAAACCAATTGCAATGTACACTGAAGTGCCAAAAGTCATGGGATAGCGGGAGGGAACTAGTTGATGGCGCAGTAACATCGCGGCAAACCGGTCGAACGGCGAGAAGCAGTTGCAGTGTGGTCAGTGCAGTGAAACGTCATGTACCATGGTGATGGCAACCCGCCGAGTATTATTGGCGTTTGAGCGCGGGATAATAATTGGTACTAGACGAATTGGTCATGTAATTAAGCGAGTCGTCCGGACATTGAACCTTACTCTCACCACAGTGTCAAGGGTGGGCCGTAAGTACCGTACTGAAGGTCTTACGACTCATCAGGAACAACACAGTGGCCGCCCACGGGTACTGAATGACAGAGACAGCCGAAGTCTCGGCAGAGTCGTCTGGGCAAACACACAAGCAACAGTGCGTGATCTGACATCAGGAATCAATGCAGGACGTTCTAGGAACGTGTCCCAAAGCTCAGTGCAGCGCAATTTGGTCTCTACTGGGGTATCACAGCCGATGATCGACACGTGTGCCGCTATTAATCGCTGCCCATCAGCGGCGGCGACTCACATGGGCTCGGGAACACGTGGATTGGGCCTTAAGGGACTGGGAACGTGTAGCGTGGTCAGATGAGTCACGTTTCCGATTGGTACGCGCCGATGGTAGGGTCCGGGTGTGGCGCAGACCTCATTAGACCAAGGACCCAAGTTGTCAACTACGCACTGTGCAAGCTAATGGTGGCTCCGCTATGGTGGGGCATGGTTTGGGTCCTTTGGTTCGTTTAAACCGGACATTGAGCGGTCAGCGCTATATTCAGCTGCTTTATGGTCTTCAAGTACCCCGCCAACAATGGGATTTTCCAGGATTACACTGTCCATGTCATCGGGCCGCAATAGTGCGCGACTGGTTTAAGGAACATTCTGACTACTTCCAATGCATGATTTGGCTCCCCTAAATCACCGGACATGAACCACATCGAGCACATGTTGGATATCATCGAACAGGCTATTCGTGCCTAGGATCCTCCACCTTCAACAACTACCGAATTGTGGACGGCAATCGAGACTGCATGGCTGCACATCCCTCCAGCGGATTTCCAGCAACTTGCGTCCCTGACCCGTCGAAATGCCGTGCTCGAGGGGTTCCCACAAGTTATCAGGTAGGTATCCCATGACTTTTGGTACTTCTGTATCAATAAATGGAACGTGATTATCAAGATTGCAGGAGTGACCAATGCCGTTAAGTGGCCTCTGAACCTGTACGTTTAATACCCTTTGAATTTAAATGAGGGACCTTTCGGACACAATAAGAGAACGTGCTACGAATTAAGGCAACACCATTTTCCTTCAACTGAATAGCACCACATTTAATACAGAGTACTTGAGGCAACAGCCATGAGCCGAAGAGCGAATTAATCACATCGTAAGAAGAGAAAGGTTATTTTAATAAAGCATGCGGAACTCTGTGCATTTTCGGAGTTACAGGCGTCCACATGTTCGCTGCAGCGTCACAATCGAAGCCATACCCCATGTAAGAATGTCAGTCAGCTAATTGACACTGTGCAGTAGACATCTATAGGAATACCCTATAAGCACCATCCTTTACCCAAATCAGGCTCAAATATAATCCTTAGGTGTAATTTTAATACGCTAAGCCTACACGTGTTACACCATTACTTGTGAGCCAGATTCTTCACAATAAGCAATTCAGTAAAGGAGACGAATTGATAAGTTTCATGCTTTAGGTACCTGTGAGTACGGAAGCATAAGCAGATAAAAATGTTCACAGGTTTCGGATAGGAACCGATAATGATCAATTGAATCGGTGAGTGGAAAAAGGAACAACTTCAAAAATAAATAAATAAACAAACTGAGATATCTTATAGGCATATAGTAGTCAGAAGGAACACAGTCCAGTTTTTCTTGTAGTATAAATTCAGTCTTTAAACAGAGAATGGGTGAAACAAAGGACATACACCCTCCATTCCAAAAGAAACCGAACTTTTGAAAACAAATAGTACCACTAGTGCCATCTGTTGTAATATTTTACCGGTAGATGGCGTAGTCCCTCATTGACAACTGGTATAAATGTCATGACATTTGGATGCACGGCAACAAAGTTATTGCGTTTCAACTGTCAGTGTGTTGTGTACATCGGTCGGAAAATGAGTTTCAAACAACGAGCTGCAATTGAGTTTTGTGTTACACTGGGTAAACCTTTTACTGAAACGCACCAAATGCTACAAAATGCATATGGTGATGAGTGTCTATCCCGTACGCAAGTTTACGAGTGTTTCAGGCGATTCAAATCGGGTAGAGAGACGCTGGATGATGACGAAAGATCAGGCCGTCCCAGAACCGGATTATCGGAAGAAAACATCGAAAAAGTGCGTGAATTCATCAAACATAACAAAAAAGCGTCGGTGAAAGTTATTGAAATGGAATTAGGCATTCCTCAAACAACCGCATACCGCATTTTGACCGAAGTTTTGGGCCTTAAGAAGGTTAATTCGCGGTTTGTACCACACAAACTCACCGAAGACCAAAAAGTTGATCGAATTGCGCATTGCAAAGACATTGTTAAAAGTGCTCGGCAGGATCGAAACTTCTTGAAATCGATTGTAACTGGTGACGAGACGTGGTGTTTTGAATATGAGCCCGAAACAAAGCGGCAAAGTGCTGAATGGAGAGCGCCGGATGAAGGACCACCCAAAAAAAGTCGCTTGGTGAAGTCAAAAGTTAAGGTGATGCTGATTTGTTTTTACGATTCAAAAGGAATTATCCACAAAGAATTTGTTCAGCCCGGCCAGACAGTCACTGGAGAGTTTTACTTGGGCGTCATGAAGCGTTTGCTGGCAAGAATTCGTCGTATTCGGCCCGAATATCGAGAAATCGGCAGTTGGACTCTTTTGGACGATAATGCACCATCACATCGTTCGCGACTTGTAACTGAATTTTTGGTAAAAAATCACATTATTCGTTTGCATCATCCGCCCTATTCACCAGATCTCGCTCCGTGCGATTTCTATCTGTTCCCGAAACTGCATTTGGCGATGAAAGGAAACTGGCACGCATCGATTGAAGCCATTGAGAAAGCGACGACCGCCGTCCTAAAGACCATTCCAATAAAGGACATGGAGAAGTCGTTTGACAACTTGTTGGAGCGTGCAAATATGTGTATCGATGCAGAAGGGGAATACATTGATTAATAAAAATGATTTGTTCCAAAATGTACATTGTTTTTTTTTTTTTTTTAAAACGTTCGGTTTCTTTTGGAATGGAGGGTGTATTGCAGGACTGTGTTCATTTTTCCACTCACTGGCAGCGCTTGCAGTCACATCTGCTTTGGAATGGTAGCTTTTTCCACTCACCGATTCGATTTGTAATCTTCTTTACTACTGTAGCTCTTTGCGCGCGTGGTCACGGGTTCAAGTCCCGCAAGGAGCTATAAAACGGAACAGTTTGGAGTCTATCTATAAAACAGTAAGAAGCTCACCAGCTCGTATAATTTTTTACAATTAATTTTAAAAACTGGCACATTAAAAAAAGTACAACAGCTAATCAAATTATAAATGTACTACTGTATATAAAATAAATTTCGACTATGAACATCATAGTTATTTCAATTCCAATGCTCCTCTACCAAGAGCCCATTGACAGAGCGTTGGCTTCGTATTCAGTAGGTTCTGGGTCCGATACCAGAGGTTTCTCTTTAGTCACACAGGGAAATGCCGGGATGATACCTTCAACTTAGGTCCTGGCTGGCTCCTCCTCGCGACCTGAGCCACAGACGCCTAAAGTCGCACATAAATTCACTTCAGTCCAATTCTCCTTCATAAACAAAAAGACACACGCCAAAGTGCAACACAAAGAACAGTAACAATTAGAATAAGGAAGTAAACTGTATTTTGAAGAGTGCAAATGAAAACTTGACAATGATGTACAAATCTTGAGATTCGATCTCCGGTCCTTGGAATGTGTACTAACTCGGCACTCTAAGTGATAATGAAGAACGCCCAAGACATTGCGAAGAAGAGAAAGAGAGAGTATTTTTACCAGTACAGTCATCATCTAATTACAAACGAAACCTTACTTCCTACTGACTTAACAGCAACAGTATCCTCCCAAGGTCTACACAATGCAAAACAAAAGGCGGAGGAAAAAAAGCACTTACATTGGAGAGACGTTATTTAATGCCTCCTGACGTGATCTCTCCACATTCCTCGAATCGTTCTGCCACATTTTAGGCATTCCATTGTGCCCCGGAGAAGGCAGTCTTCTATTGTTTCTATATCAGGGTAGCTCTTGAGATGGGAATGCAGAATACAGAGAACGAGCGTCTCATCTTGATATCCCAGTCATTAATTAACTTTTGGGCACCACGGAAAATAAACAACGTCAAGAGTTGCACACACACACACACAAATTCATGTATTAACTTCACTACCTTGCGGGGATTTACGCTTTCAAGAACTACTTATCGGCTTCGGTTCATGAATTATCTTCCTAGCATTTACTTACAAAGATGAATGCTCACCCTACACTTACAACGTTTTCATTCACACTGATATTAGCAATAGTAGCACTATTAATATTATTATTTGTAAATTATCATCATAATTGTTATCCCTGTAACCTTCTTTGGGTCATAAAAAGTTATTTTACCATATCGAAAGGTAAGAGCTATTAAAAAATACAAAGACATTTAAAAATTCTTTATATTTAGATGTATTTAAGTTCTGTATTCTATTGTCGATCATTTTTGTATCTATTTCTTAAGTAGTTCTAATTATGAACATTGTATTAACATTTTACAATAACTACGGGGTGGACGGAAGATTTCTTCCTTCAATAAACATTTCCAGTAGTATTTTTTATTGCAATAAAAAAATCTTCTGCTAAAGCAGACTTTGAAAGACACACAATTTTCTGTGTGTTCTGTGCACTAAATCGACCGCCGCCATGTTATGACGTAAGCAATCTGCAGATGGCTTGGTCTGTCATTGAATTACATTACGCTGTAGTTGGTTAGTTTGTATTGCTAAGAACCAATAGCACAAATAGATGAAAAGAATTTGTGTAAGTGGTGCATAGTTCCTTTGTTCAATAACACATCATTAAGTTTAACAAAATATTGGCTACCCTGCCGAGAAATGAAAAGCGCGAAAGCGCTTTAGTGCGTCCAGTTTGGAGGGATGTAAACAGCATCAGCTCTGTAAGCTTTTATCGCCCGTATTCACTATCTATTGAATTTAGGTTTAAATTCGAACCCCCCTTGAATCGTATTAACCAACGCAATAAACCTGGTTTCACAGCTCATATTTGAATCGAATTTAAACTATGATAGATTCAAGGTATCGTACTCGGCACTTTAACATGTCTTTACACGCATTACTTCATGAAGTTTTTAATGTATACGGTGGTATAACACGTTTCAATGAATTTTGATCCGACAAAACAAATTACAAATAAAGAAAGGACTGACATTAGAAATATCACTATGTCAACTATGATATAAACGTATTCTTCCGCAGTGCCTCTCATGACTATCTCCTCTATTAGCTATTTGTTGAACTCTGTCGAGGAGTTTGAACGGCGAGACTCTGATGTGAATAATGACACAGAAAAAAGCATGTCAAAAACAAAAATGTAAGTTGAAGCTATTGGATTGAAATTACTATTCCATTTCGTAGAATTAAAAGCAACACATGTTTCTCGATAGGGATTCGATCACCCTCCGGTAAATAAAAAAATAAAAAATAAATAAAAACCTACGCGTTAACGACTTACGCCACAATAACAAAACACGTCAAACCCGACATAAAATAATGATAAGAAGAGCATCGCAAATGGAGACACTACCATGTCATACATTTTTGCCATTTCTGTTGTTAAAAATAGGTATTTGGTGTTTTAATTTGTTTAAGTGGCATCGTAGGCCTATATATCAATTATTTCGTACGTGATGATGTGAATATTCTTCCTTCTATATATTTGTTGTCTTAAAAGAAACGTACACAGGGAGAAACATATATCTATTGAACCAACTACAAATTGATTATGTCAAACCAATCAGAAGACGAGTTTCGTTGAATGGCGTACGAGATGGATTTGTCAGTATTTCATGCTACATTCCTACGTAAAGAGAAACCATATAGCTGAAATTCCCCCCCCCCAAAAAAAAAAAATATATTTTTTAATCTGATGTACAGAATCAAATTGTTAATTTTATAAGAACGGTGAAAACGAAAATGTCGATTTGCATCAAATAATTTTATTACAAATGCATTTCTACAATAATTGCGTGTAATGTATTTATATTCTGATTATTGGAGACTTAACAATTCAATTTATCAGTGTTTTGTATAATGGCCTTGTTCTGAAGATATTCTTCAATGCGTCTTCCAGAGCTGTCTGCGAGGACTGCGGTGTCTTCAGCGATGATGGAGTTCCATTCCTCCAGAACACCTGCAAGTCTCTGTTGCGTGGACGCTATCCTATCTCTGGCACTATCCTACATGTAAACAACTGTGATTTGGGAACAACCTGTTTTGAAATGAATGTGCGTACACAGGGACAATGTTCTCCCGGTAGTAGGAAGCATCGACAGTCTTTTTGACATCTACTACATGGAGCTCCTTTTCAAACATCACCACCAACAATTACCTTGAATCCTTGCTTTGGGAATTGTACTGGAGAAATGTTCTGTGATTCATCTGGTATATGAAGCATTCAAAGTATACAAGGAAGTGCTAAAACAAAATTTTAAACAAATTCGCCTTGTAAAAAAAAAAAAAAAAAATTGTGACAATGTTCTGCTATGTAACAGTGCGCCACTACAATGACACTTGAAAACAGAAGACTCAAAACAGTGAGGAAGCAGTATAGGCATAGAATTATCCAATATGATACAGGCGACGTTATCGGTTAAGGACAAGTAATACTATCTCCGCACTGAAAGAAGCTTCTGTTATTCTTTATGGGAAAAGGGAGAAACTATCTATTCACCCCGTACATTTTAATCTCTGTATACAAAATTGTATTGTGATCACAGATCTATTCAAATATTCATTGTTCGACTACTAACATGTTACTGTTAGTTATTTGTAGTTGGTCTCGTTCCGTTAGTATAAATGGTAAACAAACTTATGCTATAGTGGTTATCCAAACTGCTCATAGCACGTAAGTAAAATAATTTATTAGTATATTTGTATATGATCAGTACAAATTACTTGGAATCGTGTTGCTCTCAAGCCTTGAATAACTGAAGTACTGGAAATTGTACAGATTTTATCCTCAGTTACATCAGTCAAAGGTTAACGGATACTTAAGAGATTCATCAAAGTCCTTTCCTATGACTTGTAATATCAACGACTCACTAATTTTTTATGCTTAAAACTGAAAATGATGTCACGAACATTAACTAGATGCAGTTCTGGTTAGTTCCCATACAGAATTGGTATATTATAGGAATGTGCTACTAATTTCCCCGTGGGGATATTGGAATATCCCAAGGATACTCTACGATATTTTTGGTATATGCGTATGAGAACGTATCCTAACGATATCCCTGGGCACATTCCAAGTATATTCTACGAATATGTCGAGAACAATTCTTTGAAGATATTCTCAGAACATTCCTGAAACTCCAACCTAGAATATCCTTTTTCTAGGAATATCCTTCTTGGATCCCACATATTCTGGGACATTGTACGCATATTGCGGCTCTACATAGTATGTGGCTCCTGAAATATCCTGTGCTATGTGGGACTGTGGGTTCAGACATCAAGTTTTAGCCCCGAGATTATATTCTACATTTAAAATTATTTGTCCAAAACAATCTGATCTCGGAACGTATTTTTCACACATGAGCAGTGTTCGAAGTGGAAAAGAAACAGAGACGGTGTTTTCCCAATATTTGCCTCGACATATAAGCAAGTGGTATATAAGAACATGTATACCGTCTGCTTCAGTAACGATATGCTTTTAGCTCTCGAAAACCAGAGCTGGTATGCCATACCGTTGCATACCGCCTCACTTCGACCACTGCATATGAGTATTTGTCATAAGACAAACATCATTCAAAAATTACACGTAAGAGTTCTGTTTCGATCGTGATCTCTCCAACACTTGCATTTATAAAGTGTGTTCACATAAAGGAAAATGTTTCTACCTTGATCATTGTTTGATTACTCAGTTGCGCACTTTCTCACCAGGGAAATGTACGAGCGACTTCGGCAGAAATGCTAATAAATTAATTAATCGTTTGATATAGCTGAATTTTTTAGCTACAGATGAGTACAAGGGCTGATTTTCATTCAATCTTGCGTCGCTTGCGATTTGGGTGAATAGCCAATTGAAACATGTGTTACACTTACCTTACAAGAAAACACGCAATAAAACATGTGTTTCAATTGGCTACTCTCCCAAATCGCAAGGAGCGCAAGCTTTCTTGAAATCCAGTCCTTATTTCAGATGAATAATTTGAAAAGTTTCGGGAAAACGTAGAAAAACTGCAAAGAATAGCACCTAATCATTTGATGTGTGATAGTTACACCTGAAGGTGTGAATCTGAAAACGCATTGATTGCATATATGAAAATATAAATAATAAGTTATTCCTAGACATTTGAAGACTGCGCTTGTTAAATAACAGAAGTTCTCAAGTAGGACAAGCAAGATTTTACTGATGCGCATTCCTTCCAACTGTGCAGGATTTGTCCAACATCTAGATGCTGAATCTTTTCTCCATTGGAAAGTAATGACCAAGCATACATCAAGTCAAAAACAAGACTACATGATTTACTAACGGAATCATATTATTCTCGACCAATCTGTGATTCATAATCAACTCTCTTTTCCAGTGTACTCGAAATAGTGGAAACATGCTTGGTACCAAGCGATCATCCTGGTCGTTCCTCTATACCTGAGGTCTTCCGTTTCCAACATTTCGAAAAGTCTGAAATATGCATAGACTCGCTGATGGGCCCGCCCGTTGGTGCAGGGTGAATAAAATATGTTGGCAACAGTTAGTAATAGTCGCTTCCCCGTGGCGGGCTGCGCCCTTTTATATCGTAACCAGACTCTCCGGGGATCTGCGCCCCACAGAGGAGTTTTGCTGATTTGCCCGCCCGTTGGTGCGGGTGAATAAATATATGATAGTAACAGTCATCGGGTCTGTAACCAATACTCGCTTCCCCGTGGCGGGCTGCGCCCCCCAACTTGGGAAGTGTGGGGCCTGCGCTTCCATAGGAAAGTTTTGCCCCATTTATTGTAACCTACTCATGATGGTACACTTTCACACCAAATTTCGTTTCTCTAGCTCAAACGGTGTGTAAAATGGTTTTCGGGCAGCCATTTTGAATCCAAGATGGCGACTGATATGATAACTTCCCACACTGGTCCAATATCTGATCATGTGCGAAACATCATTCTAATCGGTCAAGCCATTTTGGCATCACGATATAAATCTACCTTCATCAGATGTTCGGGGTGTAAAAAATATTTCTGGTTTGATCATATCTTGAATGTAGCAATGAATCTGTCATCATTATTGTGATACATATGCTGCTTAATGTTTCAAGACTTTCATCTGCATTAATTGCCAAACAGGATTCCCCAAGTAAGTGTTTCATCACCGTCATCGAATTGACGCTACGCAGCAAATAAGCGTACGAAATCCCCTCTAACCCGGAACTGGACCAAGTAGTTGATTGACTGGGAAGAATGGCATATACACGATCTAACACTTGCAAGTTAACAAAATGTGACAATTGTACTGAAAATAGTTTATTTGAACATGATTAACCTTATTATGCTTACTGTTAATTCATGAATTTCATTCGAGTTATAATTTTAGATTATTATAATCAGTATAATTTGCTCTATTAGACGATGTATATACTATTCCTCCCAGTCAATCCCGGGTAAGCTGCATGCCTTAACCACGGACTTACACTCGAAAACATTTACTGTTTATGAGTTTCGTAACTCAACACGTGTACGTCATTATTTGTAAGGTATTACGTCATTCTTCACGATGCATGACCACATTTCGTGCCTCCAGCTTCGAAACGAAACGTTTTAATATTTCTCCAAAGAAGCATTTTCCTTCTTTCTATCTAAGGTCCACTCACTGCATAATCATTACTTTTTCAGTACATTGTACATCATTGTTAAGAGAAAGACAAGGCAATTAGCTTTAATTCTGCCATGTTCACACAAAAAATCTAAATAATTAAACAATAAATAGATGAATTAAATATATCCTATTGTGTAAAAGCACCCCCGTATTATTCCTACAGTACTTAAGGAAGTGCACCATCCTACTACAACAGAAACACTTTCCGTCTAGTAGAATGTTCTGAGCAGCATCTTGCATTATTTGCATGATGTATGAACTACACCATCATACATAATACTCACAGACGCACACACAGGTCATGTATATAACCACACACAGGCTCCGTTTGCAGAATGTACCTGCCCCACGTCCGCTCATACATAAAACGTTTGGGATGGGGGGGAAGAAGCACGGATATCCTCATTTAATCTCTGATGCTACTACTTAACTCCCTCAAGTTTCCTTTGTTTCATTTGCATTTTACGAATGAAAAGGGCGGTCGTTTCCCGCCTTTCGCCTTCATATCCACATAACAAAAGCAGGAGCGGCTGGGCACTTCCATCAAGACAATAGCTGCGGTAAAAGGCCGCCCGTCCGCCACTTTCCTTCCTAACCATATTTCATATTCATTGGAGAAGGGAATGAGATGTGCACCCAGAGAATGGAAAATTTATCGATTCATCTTCCGGAACACCTCTCCGCTCTTGTCTCCAACTTCCTCTCTGTTTATAAGGTATCACTCTCTTCATTTCTAGAGTATTGTGGATGATAATATTAAGCCACACGAAACTACGTGCTTGCAACTATTCCCCTTACTACAAGAATGAAAATCTCTTAAACAATTAATATGTAAATCGGGTAATTACAGCATTGTTCTCAACAACACCAAAAATATTCATCTTACAAAAAGAGCACCAAACGGATCCACCGAAATACTCAGAATCTCTCTCTCTCTCTCTCTCTTCCTCTCAATTTGTGTATGTGTAGTTGAACTGTTATTCACGCTCTAAACGCGCTTGTTAGCAGCTGAAAGCGGGACATCAAAAGTGTTTGTTCAACTCCAAACCACCGCGTTTAATAGACCTCAACCTGACCACAGAAAGCGAGCTATGGCAACCAAAATGTTACAACATGTCATTCATCTTTTCAAATGTTGTTGTTGAATTCATTTACAACCTTTAGGCCTCTTTGGCTTAGGCCGGGATACGGTAGGAAGGGAATGGGGAAGGTAGCGTCTAGGACCCTATTTAAGGTATTCACCTGCCAACCTCAGCAGTCGAGTGGGCTAAGGTGCTGGGCCGCTGTTCATGAGGTTGCGGGTTCGAATTCCGCCTGCGTCAGTGATGGAGTCTAGAAAACTCATTGCATTCATGTCATGATGACAGGTCGAAGTCTACAATTACTAAAATGGCCCATATAAAAAAAGTTCATCATTTTTTACCGGCATTCGCCTGGTAAAAATGAGGGAAACCCTTGGAAAAACGCAGTCAGGATTGTTGACCACGGGGTTCGAACCCACGTACTTATTTCTCGTACCCACGTACCTACCCACTGTAATCAAAGTCATGATGTTACCGCCTGGACCACGACGGCTGGGTTCAAATACTGTATTTTAGGTTCTATCTGTACTCTCAACTTTATTTTTTTCGTTTTTATTACATTTATCGAGTTCCAAAAGTTTTAAGAAAGGAAAACATACAACCTGGCAATAATTCTTGATTCAGAAATGCTATATACTGGCGAATTATTTTGTGCTATTGATTTTTTTTTCTGTCCTAGACTTTCGAATTTATGTATGTTCTTTAGGGCGCGCTATTACAGGAAGTCGAGGAAGTCTGAGTATGCTTTGCGGTGTTACACTATCGTTGCTGATCAGCTTGCTCGACGAGCCTGCCCTTAAGCAAGCTTGTCAATGTAAGGCCTATTACATTGTCGAGCTTTCTAGTCGAGCATCTTAATCAGTAAGCTCGACAGTGTAATAGCGCCTTTAAACAGTGTTCGATTTGTTGGAAGTCGGCCAGGAACAAAACTGAAGGTACTATCCCGATATTTTCCTGCTGTCTGAGGAAAAATCCTAGAGAAAAAAAAACAGTCAAGATGGAAACGTCCTCAGGACCTTTTCATTGCTAAGACAACGCTCTGTCAACTCAACTATAGCTATTCGGTTCCTTTCTGGAGTGTCTAATATTTTAAATCATGACCATGTTTCAGATCCCCTCAGCATACGTGAATATTGAACTTCATATTGTTTAAAAGCACGATTTTGCCATCGTTCAATATCAACATGCTCAAAAACTCACATAAAGTTTGCCTCCACTCCCAATCGCATTAACATTCTGAGGACGCCCATGATTTTTTCCAACAATACAGAGCTGCTGCAGTAAAAGTGACAGAAGAACTCAATATTCGAAATCAAGATTGTTTCCAATTTCAAGTTCTTTAAAGAAATATATTTTTTTACCACTAATCCTACGTGTTGCAGATATTAAATAGAAATATGTATTTTAATGTACAGGGTGGGCGGAAAGTCCCTGTAACACTGCATAACTTTGAGGTTCGTTTTAGCAAACCACCGCCGTTAGGGTCACGTTATTAGGATGGGAGATGAAGGTTTTATCTACGTGAAGTGTTCCAGAGTTGAAGACAACAGGTATTTTGGTTTCAACAGTACAGAGCACCAGACCATCACGCTCTGAGCGTCCGCAGGAGCCCAGACCAAAATTTCCCAAATCGCTGGATTGGAAGTGGATCAGCAAACCTTGCACACCTTATAAGGCACTTTGGAGATTTGTGAAAAAAGAGGTGTGGAAAACATAACGCCGTAAGAACAAGCATATGCAAGGCGCAGTTTATTCAACGTTTCAGAAATTCACCTCTGATATAGTATTACGGATGGGCAATCGGGCGTGGAGGCGCATAACACTATGCTATCAAACATGGAAAAAGTCACACAGACGTTTTGGACCCATATGAGGTAAGTTGTGTAAAATCACATCATTTTAAAGTCAGTGTAAAGGAACTTTCCGCCCACCTTGTATATTGGATACACCGATCTCAACCATATTATTTACGGCGATGATGGGTGTTCTGCCATATCCGATAATCTACAGAAAGTAGGGAAGATGGAAAAAATTGACAACTAGGTGCTACATAAGCTGCTGGAGACGAAGATTGCAGGCGTGTTTACTAAATTCTAAAGTCAGTAGTTGTGTGAAATATGAAAACGGTCACTTATTTCCGAACAACCTGGTGTGATCAGTTACTAACAAGCAACATTCAGTCAATAATCTAACGTATTCCAGTATTCGATACACATTAAATGTCCTTTATCCATCAAACACTTACCATGCAAACAATAGAAGAACACGCCCAACTCATTTCAATATAAACACCTACGCAGGGGAGATGGGGATTATAGTATTCGGCACGGAAAACATTATATATCGAAAGGAGAAAGCCAGAGCTGGAATGTAAGGATAATTACATTCCCATCCGGTCGCTAACCCAATGAAATATCTTCTTCCGCTCTAACGTAGCACCAACATGCACACTCATAACAGATTTGTAACAGTCGATCATGGTTGTGAGGGAGAAACTGAATTATTACCTGTGTATGTATTTAATTACACATGGCGTCAACATTACACGTCAAAGTTCCCATATGACGCAGCTACACTGAACGTATTGTTCGATCAACAAATGGAGAACACGTGTAGGGTTAAGGAGAACCCCCCACTAAAATATTCAAAAACAGAGCATACAAACGTGGGATCAATATTCTGCACGCCAAAGAATAGTTCCGTTCTATATTTCGGTCTTTCTTCTTGTCGAGTTATCTCCGTGAACAGTGTTTACAATTTGTAATATTCCCCTCTTCCTCTGCAATTACGAAAACCTTCAATGACACCACCATTAGCATTACGTTTTGCCTCTTCATCCCAAGTCTCCAGTCTTTTTCTCTTCTTTCAGGCCTAAGTTTGATTTAAATATAAAGAATGACATCTCACAGTTACAGCTGTAGTATGCACAAATTAAACTTTGTTTTAATTATAATATACAAAGATAATAAGTTCAGAGACAAATCCTCCCACCTTTACATACCACCGTAACTGCTTGACCAGTGTCCCGAGTATACTCGGATTAAGATGTTGACTCATATATTAACCCGAGATATCTCGTAATAATTTCCAACTTCTTCCTACGAATTACTGTCCGGTGTATTCTTATTTTGAGAATATAAAATTTATCCAAATAGGACTTTACGTCTTTTGTAGAGTTTAGAATACGTAACCAGGTGCAACTAATACCATATATTTTGTAAACTAACAAACAGAGCATTAAATGCATTTGTGTTCGATATTGTCTGGCGACATCCAAATGTCGGCGATGGATGAGGTCTTTGTTAGTTTAATATTAATAATTTCAATATTTACTGAATATTCAGAATAGAACTATTACAGGGTGCCCGAGTTAATTCGAAATATTAAAGGATCATTCATTATTGTTAAGCGCAATGTGGCGAACACATACCACATAATCTATGTTCAATTCTTTGTATTTGTTTTACTTGCTATTCAGAACATAACAACATGGGTAAACATTTTCCCCAGTGCAATTCGAACCAAGGGTAATCCAGGAACGCGTGATTACCATGCTGAACTATAAGTGCATCTTTCCGACTTTCAAAGAGTCGCTACTGGCCCTCACGTGATTTGTATAATCTTTTAGCTCCTCCTCCAGTAAAGAGCAACACTTACTCCCTATACACCATGAATAAGAATGACAATGCATGAACATGCAAAAGAAGAATGTAACGACAAACCTAGAAAATAATCTGCCTTCTATATTCCCCATTGGGACAACACATGCAAGCGTGGTTCAAATCAAGCTCCCCACCCGAACGCGACATAGTAGTGACCTTCTGATTTTCTTCATACTAATACTCCTGTATTTGGCCTTTAGCGTCATGCAGTTGTGTCAATCCGTGAGATTTACTATCTCTGCCGTGTTAGTGATAACCAAATGCCTCGTAGAATTTGAAAATTGTTACCTACACCTAAAAAGCACTTTTCAAGAGTCCAGTAGAATGAAGGACTCAGACCTTCAGTTCTCCCTTTCCCCAACAGATTGTCAATTCACAGTGAACTGCTTTTTTAGGTGATATTTTGTTTCTGGTACACACGTTACAAGATTGATTAAGAGTCAAACTGTGAAGCATTTTAAACCAGTAACAAAATTCATAACCATATAACCCAAAAAACGAGTATAAAACTAGTATATGATATAGCCTCTAAAGAAATTACATAAACAACATTTAACTACCAGTCACTTATGACCCAGTTTGTCGTGATTTTTCGGGCGGGGATTCATGGAGAACAGTATCTACAATGCAATTGAAGCTCGATCTTGTAAGTCGTGTGTGGCGTCTGTTAGTGCGATGAGTGAGCAGGAAATGTAGTCAGTAGAAAAAGCATTGCTGTTAAGGTTTTAGTAGGGGATCGTGGGGTCTCTAGTTCAAAAATTTTGCACAGACTTTGCAGTCAATACGGAAAACAATGCCTGTCACGAACCTAGATGTTGAAATGGTGTAAAATCATTTGACCTGAGAAAGGGAGTAATGAAAATGAATTGCATGTCACACGTCCATGAAATTCCGTGACGCCAGATAAGCGATGAACGAGATTATCACGGACAATATATTACAGTGCAGGAAATTAGTCAACAAGTTTACACCAGTGTTGTAGTGATTACAACATTGTGAAAAATAATCTGAGTCATCACAAGGTCAATGCTCGTTGGGTTCCTCGCACATCGACAGAACAGGTTGATGAGCATCCGCGTGTTGCTACACTCTCCTTATAGTTCAGATTTAGCTCCCAGTGACAATCTTCTGTTTGCAAGTTTGAAACATGACCTAGCGAGACGTCACTTTGAGGGCAATTAAGTCACCAAGTGCTGTTCCAGAGTTGCTAAGCACCCAGCCAAACACTATACATCCATCACTTATGTTCATATTCACTACATCAAAACATATGGACTTGCTTATCGACAAATAGAAACTTCAGTAGCATAGAAAGAAGAAAGTAGTTCTCTAAATTACTTAAAGATGGAATGCCTTGAACATATTCAAATTAGAAAGAAACATTTTATGGAAAATGCAGAATACAATAACTTCAAAAAAGCATGACCAAATGAACAATCACAAGAATCCATATAATATTAGGCGCTTCGGAAGACGGAAAAAAATGACCATAAAATGAAAGAAATAATAAAGCGGAAATTAAAGTTTCTTTTTGCTTCACGAGAAACAAGAAATGACTCAAAACGCGCTGAAACTGAAAATATCGATTGAAGCAGAAATAAAAAGAAATATGAATGCCGGAAAGCTATCAAGAAACCCTTCAGTTTAAAACAAAGAACAAGCAAATGAACTCCAACGTAATTTATACTCTATACGTATAAATTAGATTAACATGATAGAATTGAAAATGAAATGAAAAGAATAAAAGGAGAAATGAAAATTGGGAAAGAAGGAACAAAAGAAAAAGTCAACAATGCTCTCTCATGGATTGGTATACTTTGAGTACAGAGATTGTATTAAGTCTTTATGTTGAAAACGTGAGCATCTCGGACAAACGAACCTTGTCAGCTACTTTCAACCTTTCTTACAATTCAGTGAAACCCGTTATCACACTAAGGATGACCAGATCCGCATCTATAAGGATTCGGAGACCAATGGATTCGTGCGATTACGGTCGCAGACTCAAAAACCCAGTACTCGGACTTGGTGATTATGATGCATCTGAAACTGCAATGCTGGGATGGTAAATTATGAATGACCTTCCCCATCCCTACCTGAGCCGAAAATGACAAAAGGACATAAATATATTTTATAGATAAGAATGTGATTTTTTTTCAACGCCCTTTAGAAGCGAAGTTAGTATCCTCTGCCAAAGGCATGAAATGGGATGATAAAAGACTAATCGTTGACCCCTTGAGGACCATAAAACAATGCCCTGCATTTGGATGTACGTATGACCCAAAAGACCATAGAACAGTATCCTGACTTCAAAACACTGCACACTTTTTTGAGCACCCTGTACCAAGGACTTTCATAATTTCTAAAATACATGTTTTATTTCTCAAAGCAAATGAATCTGGGAAAGAAGTTTCGTATTTCATTTACATCTCTGCACGCTTAAAAGGGGGTAGGGGAGGACAGATGTTTTTTGTTATTTCCTTTTAACAACATAACGTTTATTGCATAGTGACTGGACAACCACATCACAGCGCAAAGGGCAGGAACATGTGTGGATAGAGCTGGGTTGTTGAAGGGGGAAGGTGGGGTTAGAAGAGAAAAAGGTGCTGTCGATTATTTGTTTTCCTTTTCTGTCACTCCAATATATGAATTAGTGACCGAATATTAAGTATATTATTGGTTTCAAAGGCACTAGGATCAAGCGGCTGTAGCTCAGTGGTAGAGCGTTGGCTTAGTATTCAGGAAGTCCTTGGTTTGATCCCAGCGGCCAACCGCCCTAACTGAGGTCTTTCCAGGATTTTTACTGTCATACCAGGCAAATTCTGGAATTGCACCTACGAAACTAGGCCCTGGATGTCTATTTTCCATCATCCTCTTTCCCACCCCATGCCGGACTGAGTTTAAGATGCCTAAAGGACTAAAAATACAAATTCAAAAGCACTAGTCTTACCAGCCATGTTTCCACAACTTAGGAATTCATTCTGTCTCTCCGTGATCCTGCCCTCCCTCTCTACACTCCAAAATGCAGAGGAAAAAAAGACCTAAAGAAGACTTATCGCCTGGTAGCCACAAAGATCCCCCAAAATACGAAAGACTACGGTGCGTGTGTCCATGCCCCGGACATTCGATATCTGGATCCGTTTGGACATTCCTATATCACACCTGATCTTAGGACAATGGTCTTTCTTCTCTATGTTTTGTAATTATAAATTTATTAGCAATATGTGCAAGACACACAAGGCAAGCTGCTCAACTGATCAGTCAATGCCAAACTAAACATCTTTATTTCAATATTTCTCATTTCGCACCCATCCATAATAGCTTAAATAGTTTTGGACTGAAAAGCGTTCCAATAAATTAGCCGCTGCAATGATTAGAAATAATAATAATAAAAAAAAACAACTTGTCTCCTAATTGCCGGCTGGGTACTTTGTACCACTGTCCTACCAATAGCACTCTGCCAACAAAACTGAGGTCACACACAAAACGTTCTGTTTTCTTAAAGGACGTTCCAGCAACGCGTTGGTGCCCCCCCCCCCCCCCTCCTCCTTTTTTAAACACCTTTAAGCGCACTACACACTATATGGACTCAATTTCCTGCAATATAATCTAACAGCTGTCGTTTGATTAGGCGTTGGGAGATGAGGGCAACGATGTCCCTTTTTTCTGGCTTCTATGATCGAAGTTTACTACTTTTCAGCACCGCCCCAAGTGTTTTTTCGATGCTAGCTTACTCCACACTGAAAATCCACGAGTCGTCACCGGAAATCGAACTCGGGTCCGCTTGCACCAAAAGCGAGGGTATCATTTCTGCTACGCAAGAGATCAAACTATATACACCATGTACACTCAAAATTATAGAAAATGACCTATAAGACATTTTTCTTAAGTCCAAACATTTGTACACAGTATGGTAAAATTTAATCTATAATATTTACAAACTAAAATTAATAATACCTGGCACATTATGCTTGTCAAATACATCGCGTTTGTTGCTGCCAGATTTGGTACTTTTCCGATTTGGGAACCTTCTTCCGACGGCCATCTTCTACGTACCTGACTGAACATGTAATTGTACCACCGAGGAGTGGCCGTAGTTAAAGTGGTGGAGCGTTAGCTTAGCAATCTGAAAGTTCTGGGGACAATTCCAGCAGTCCCCCTACCCGCCATCCTGACTGAGGCTTGTTTTAATCATACCAGGCAAACTATCGGCAGGGTACTTAGGACTACTTACTAACTAGGACCTGGGACTAGAACCTTCCCATATCCTATCCCGCTCTTAGTAAAGCCATAAATAAGTCTAAGGGTCAGTTCTACAATCGACCGCTAAACTTCTAGTCAGCGCTAAGTTGAGGCCAACTCACATTTTGCGTACTTTCATTGGCCAAAATCAGACTTGGCCTCAACTTAGCTCTGACTAGAAGTTTAACGGTCGATTGTAGAACTGACCCTAAAGGAACCTATCGCTGAAAGGTCGAAAAAGGTAATCACTGATTTACTGTAACGTCCCTGAATAATATTTTCTTTTCTCTTTTAATAATTTCGATTCCTTTTTACTGTATTAGTAAATCACAATCTATAATACAAAAAACAAATAGTTATTTATAATTCTTATTGATATATTCCCTACAAAAATTAATAAAAAGAACGACGCTGTGTGCTAAATCCGCCATGAGCGAAAACCCAAGATCTGAGGAAAAGTCTTCACTTCACAATCACTGGATGTTTGATCCGACTTTAGTACACAACTAAAAACGAGACAGATTGAAAAGGGATATATATTGCTTTTTTTCTTCTCCTTTTTCCGCCTCAATAAGGATGAAATGTACACAACAAATTCGATTCTGTCGACGTCTAAAGCGATCCATCCACCGCACGAGATCGAAATCCCTTTTTAATTAAAAGAAAAAGCAACCACTGACCTCTGACCTATAGATCAAACGACTGACGAAGAGCCTCACATACCACCAAGTAAATAAAGCGATAAACTATCCACTATACAAATAAATACACTCTATTTACAGTATTTTAGATCGATATATGCAGACCTTTAGGCTCAAAGATGCTGTTGGCTGTATACTGAATAACTAATATGCAATTATTATCGACATGATAAACCTACAGCGTGTTCAAGTGAGTCTGTACACAAAAATTACTTTTTTATTTTTGTCCGCAGAAACAGAAAGTACTATTTTCACTGCTCTGTATAAGTAAAATTATATTTCTCAGCTTAGAACATCTTTATTCCCTCAACACTGCCTGGGAAGGGTCAAAGCATCGATCCTGGTTCTAAAGCACTATTCCGGCATTTGAAGGGTGGTAAATTAGGGAATTGTCTAAAACATACTTTTTAACAGGAATTAGAAAAACTAATCATCGTCAATATCTGGAGAAACTGCGTATTCAATGAGAATTAACATTGAATAAATATTTCCCAACAATTTACAATTGTTAATAATTAAAATAATAATAATAAACTACTTTGTAAGATTCCTCTAAAATTGTATTTTTCTTCCGTGAGGCATGCTGCCATTTCCAATATTTTTCGTCTTTCTTCATTTAGTGTCCTATACAGTCTTCAAAAGTTCTCCCTTTCTTAAATGCTCTAACTTTTCCCAGCTTTCAATTTCGCCATTTGAAGTTTTCATTTCAGTGTATTCTCCATGTTTTCTTAAGCCTTTTCCATGTTTTGTTAATTTTCAGTAAGCTTAGGACTAAATTTTCTACTATGACGATGGATTACACATCATTACACACTACAGTTTTAATTGTGGAAAACACGTGCTTGACACTTAGGGCCCTTCTACACAAGCGGGGAAAACGCGGCGATTTTATCGCAAGCAATGTACATACGCGTTTTCACCGTGAGGTTTGACATGATATTTAAAAGCCTGGATTTTGTTAGAAGGTGCGGTTTGCTCGCGGCAAAACCATCGCGTTTTCTCCGCTCGTGTAGAATGAGTCTTGGGTCCAGTAGCGCGCTTAAAATACGAGATATGGACTTGAATCTCCTATCAGACATGGAGGAGCAATAGCATGTCTGATAGGACTTGGTTTTTATCAGACATGTGACTGACAAAAACCAAGGAAGTCTTATCAGAATTGCACGTGTGGAATAAGATGTTCAAATAGATGTTCAACTGCTATACAATCAGAACATAAACTCACTTATTTCCACAATGTTTACTGTAGTCCATAATATAGGGCCTACCTATGTAAGTTAAAAAAGTTTTATTTTGGATTTAAAAAGTTTCAAGAATGAACACATACATTACACAATGACATTTATCTCAGTAAACTACAAGCCATTACCTTTCATACTCCTCTGCAAATGCTCAGTTATAGCCGCAACCCTATGCCTTCAACACTCCGCGGGCTTGGAGGTCAAATATCTCGAAACCATTTTCCAGTTAGGGATGTGTGTAGGGATGTCAATCCGCTCGGTTCGATGCATGTGTGTAGGGATGTAAATCCGCTTGGCTCGAGCGGAGAGTCTAACGCTCGAGTCGAGTCGTCGCTCGACTAACTGTAACCGAGTCGCAGCGTGAGTGTCTCTGAGCAGCGATTCGAGCACGTAGAGTGAGCTCCGACTCGACTCGACTCAAGCAGTTCTAAGTACCGACTCGACTCGAGCACATAGTGAGCGCCGACTCGACTCGAGCACA
>JAGDQP010001457.1:104825-122372 GCA_022664845.1 Lepisma saccharinum
AGCACATAGTGAGCGCCGACTCGACTCAAGCACATAGTGAGCGCCGACTCGACTCGACTCTAGCAGTTGTGACCACTGACTCGACTCAACTCGAGTCTGACCGAGTCGTTCACATCGAAATAACTCGAAAAAAAAAAAACTTTCTAAAGACATTCTTTTCTTAATCAATTCATACTAAAAAGTAAAAAAAAATAATTTTGTTTATGCATGACTAAAAAGAAAAAATGGGGCGTGTCGTATCAAGAAATTATGAAGTGACTGTATATGAGAGCGCGCCTCGTGCTTTTTTTTAGGCATGCATAAACATTTTTTTTTTACTTTTTAGTACGAATCGATTAAGAAAATAATGTATTTAAAAAGTGTTTTATTATTTTTTATGTTAATTTTGTTTCACCATTTGCTTTTTCTTTCCTACTAACTTTGGAAACAATGATTAGAAAGAATGATAGTCGATGTGAAGTTAGTTTATTGAACTCTTTGGCAACGTAATCTGTTGTTCTAAGTTTTCTCGAATAACTGAACAAGTAGAAAATCGAGATAGCTGTGTATAAATTATGAGGTAAGATAACTTTGCATTAATATGATATCGTCCACTGACTCCATTTCTGACGGTTATGTCAATCCGCTCAGCTCGAGCGGCGAGTCTAACGCTCGAGCTCGACTCACTGTAACCGAGTCGCAGCGTGTCTCTCTGAGCAGCGAATCGGCTCGACTCGAGCAGTTCTGAGTACCGACTAGACTCGACTCGAGGACATAGTGAGCGCCGACTCGACTCGAGCACATAGTGAGCGCCGACTCGACTCGAGCAGTTGTGACCACTGACTCGACTCGAGTCTGACCGAGTCGCGACTCGAGTCGTTGGCATCCCTATATGTGTGTAAGAAATTGCCATCCCCTGAAGGAATACACCATAGATATGTAAAGGTAATAATTCGCAAGTGCAAGGTCCGGGCTATATGGCAGATGTGGCAACTTGATTCGTTGCAACTACTGAAGCTTTTAGGTTTAACGAACAACCCTGGGTACACAGCTTAGTACGTGTCCACTTGGAACGGAGATGATTCCAAGTCATCACTCTCTCTACTGATCACTGTCAAGTATTTCCAGCACTAAACAGCACGGATTCATTGTAATTGGTCTCCATCGATTTGTCCATCCACGGCCTATCAGGCAATAGTTCCCACTGTACTGGATCAGCCACACTTCATCAAATGTAAAGCATCAACTTTTTCTCTAGCTGCATTTTATGGACTGATTGAATTGAAGTCACTAGTTCTGATGTTGGGGTATCGCAGGACATATATTCACTTCTTTTTTTTTCTTTTTTCTTTATCTTCGGAGATGATTCAGTCAAAACTCATGTCACGTAGAATACTCAACGACTGGGGACGCCTTCGACCCTGATCCGGCGTTAGGTCATGAAAGAAGTCTGGACGCGAGGCCAAGGAAATGAACAACTATGATGAAGTGTGGAGTTTCAATCCCGGCCGGCAACACTCGGTTGCTTGCGACGATGTATTGAGCATGTCCTGCCGGGCGACCTGACCTCGACGTCTTTTTCACGCTGCTGTCGCCAGATCATAAGAGCTTAAAGCATTTGTGTGCCGGATGCAAAGTTATCTTCCCTTGAAAACCACATATTTCAGTTGTTACAGCAGTGGCTCTGTGTAGACACGGCCACTTTCTATGACGGGGGCGCGCTACAGCTAACAGGACACTTTTAGCAATACACCACTGCAGTGGTCTGTAGCTCTGGTTTGCAGTGGACATTTAGGAATAGACCCTAAGCCATTAAAAAAATCGTAATAGCATCTTCACATAACATTTGTTCAACAACATCTTCACTAAGAACAACTTGCGTGTACCAAACAAGTTAAATGTCCCATCATGACTTCTCCTCAAGACCTTCGTCACGGAACCATAATCCCATGTATTGTGTTGTATCACTCATAGATTACATCAGGTCTGCAACACAAATCTGAGGAAACAGCTTTGAGTTATAATCACCACGGTACATGTCAAAATTAAACTCATGCTCCTGGGTAAGACAACAGAACCAAAATCCGTAAAGATGATTGGCACATTGGACATATAAAGCAGCGACGTCGCGTATTAACGTTCACAGGAGCACGTGAACTGCTAACTATTTTAGAATTATTATTATTTTCGTTTCAGATTGTATTTCTTATTGAAAGATTTAAAAACATACCACATTTTAAATTGTTACACTGAGGCATATGTATACAGTTCGTTTATCAAGTTGTGATTACTCTCCAATTTGTTTCCAGTTCACATTTCGTTTGTGAACGCGTTGCCCCATATGCGCTTAACTGGCGTTAGGCCTAACTTATAACATTGTGCATATGGGACCTCGGCGTGCACAATCCTAGAGTGAACGACGGTAGCAGAAAAACAGGGTGAGCACTGTTGCTAACTCTCCTTGACTTTTCCACCCATTCTCGTGTTTAAAATGTAATCAAATCTTCTGGCAGAAGCAAGGATAAACGTTCATTACATACCAAAATACACAATAAATTGTTTATGGACAAATATATTAAACGCTTAAATAGCATAATGTTGCATCTCCATTTACATAAAATTGTTTGAGTTCCAGTATCAGTAATAAACGAAGAGTTAATGAACAGTATCAAACAGATTGCAACATTGCGTAAACAATAAACAAGTTTTTTTTTTTTTTAGTGTGTCGTGCGAGAGAGAGATTGAAGGGATTTTCAGAACTGATTTGTTCGTTTCGTCATTAAAGATTTATTAATAGAAAAGGAGGCATTTTATAAAACATGTATTTTTCAACACATTAAAGAGGCTACTCCTAGCCCCCTCATACCTAAAAGCGCCAAAATAAGAGATCCGAATTCTGAAGAGTGATATTGTGAGTTTCTTTTATTTTGTGAGATATATCGTAATTTTGTGTGCTGCAAGAGGTAGATTAAAATAATTTATGTTCACCTATCACAGTCCCTAGATACCTTATAAGGAAGAGAGAAAACATTGCAAACTTTAGTAACGTATTTTATAATATTGAACACCGATATGAATGAGTGTTTCTTCCACGTTTGAATGAAGTGTGTTGTGAAGCGGTGTTGAAGTGAAATAGTATTGTTTCAGTGTGTTTAGTGTACTGGTGCGTAGTGCGTTACTGTCATCAACATGAATTCGGTTCATAGATTGTAGTCGGTGTCTTTTAATAAGTTGACAGAATCTGAAAGACTAGAAATTAAAACTTTGGGTCCTCATCAGCCGAACCTAACTCTGAATCAGGAAGTTAAAGGTAAAGCTCGTACATATCGTCGCACTTTTAATAGTGAGTGGTACAAAAAGCACAAGTGGCTTACAGGATGTGACGTAAAAATGGATTTGTTTTGTTTTCCCTGCCTGTTGTTTGAAGGGGATTCCCAGTGGACTCGAACAGGGTCTAAGAAACTCCTCAAAATCATGGTAACAATTCTGATGTCCACTTCAGAAGCAGAAAGATATTTTTCAACATTAAAGCGTATTAAGACTTTTCTAAGAAATACCATGACACAAGATCGTCTTAGCGCCCTGGCAATGCTATCCATTGAAAAGCAGTTGCAGGAAAATGCAGAATTTCAACCAAAGAGTTATATAAAAGTTTGCTGCCCAGAAAAACAGAAGAATGGACTTCATCTACAAATAAAGGTAAGAAGGATATATTTAATTTCTTCTTCTTATTATTATTATTATTTTGTGTATGTATTTACTGTGAAAGACAATTTTCAATTGTATACTCTCGTGGAAAACTGCTCTGAGATACATTCGTCGCTGCACTGTCGAGATTTCGAACCTGCATACCTCAAAAAGCGAGATAATTCCTTACCAGTCCAACTACTTATTTTTGTGTGGAGTTCCTTTTTTTTCTTAACTCAGTATATAGTGTAAATAATAAGTTATGGAGAGTTATAGTTCTATTTTCTACTTAGCACATTGAGAAATGGTTTCAAGCTATCGAACGATGTGTTTCTTGTTCTCGTACTTTCTTCGTTGCTCTTTGGAGCAGAGATTCTGCCAGGATTTTCAGTTTTGGGGAGTTTAAATAAAAATTGGGAGGGTGTAACTGGAGTTTTGCACGGTTTCTATTATTTTTTACCGTAAAAATTCATATTTGGGATACGCTCGATAATTTGGAGGTGACCCCCCGAAAAGGGGGTCTGGTGGAATCACTGGTTGTGAACTACCAACTTTCAAGCCCACGAGACGCCACTGATATAAAGACCAAAAAAATACTGCAAGATATATAAAAAAAACGAACAAAGAAACAATCAAATGCTCCCGCATCGATTAGAGTACCTTAAAAAAAAAAGCTATATGCTACGGTTATAACCAGTACTTAATAAAGAATGTACGAAAAAAATATGGAGTGTCAGTAACAAAATCTCTCGAAGGGAAAGAAAAAAAAATCTCGTAATTCATTCCAGAGAACAAACAATTGTCGCACTTCAGTACAATAGGAGTCTACGTGAGTATTTGCGTGGTACCTTAAATCACGGTCAGGGCTTCTCGCTCCACATTCTCCATCAAAAGGATAGCAGTGTTACAAAACCAGCTCTTCCACAAAACGGAAATAAAAATCACAATCACACGACAATCATACACAAACATGTCAATGGCTGGATCCTTTAATATGACGCATCATTACTTTACTGCATGCTATATTTCTAGCTTCATTTACGATGTTCATCTTACATTGTATAATACAGAATTATGACATTTCATTATTTCTGAAGTTATTTAATATACATAATTTCGACGCTACGTTTCATTTTCATCCTCTTCGCCAGTTCTATCTGTATGCATACTTCTGTTTTATGGCCAATAAACTCCTAGCTCTGGTGATGAAGTCCTTATTTCTGTTTCACAAGACAGTCGTACGACTGACTCCACTGGGTGTATCTACTGGCTCCCAGCGAACCCGTTTCAGGGAGATCTGTCAGCGTGGTTTCCCGTTAGCGATGTTTTAGTGCCCGTTGCGGTGTCATCAACAAAGGTACAGAATTAGCAAGTTTAAACTTTGACCTCGGTGTTGAGTAGTCTTCGTCGCTTCATGCTTGATTAACAGTCAAGGCTGTTGCTACGACACACACACACACTGAGCCTTCGATACAACGAAGCGAGAGAAGTTGTTAGTGTTGCCAAGTTCCTAGAAAAATATCTACATACTGCAGATCCACTGCAGAAACTAGAAAAAAAAAAATGTAAAAGAAAACTGACAAACTTGAGTCAAATTCCAGTAGAGTCGAGTTAGATAAAAGGTGGAACTAATTCCCACAAAAATGATTTTTGCTTTAAAGTACGATCAACGAACTTCCATTCAACATATTAAAAACATACATCAATATTGTCGTGTGAAATGCATTTTTTGGCCGCCATCTTGAAAACATGGCGCCAAAATGTTTAAAAAATCATATGCGGTATCAAATTACAAGGAAGTATAATATGCTAAACACAAAAGTAATATTTGTTTTATACAGCAAATAATTTTCAAAGATGTAGTGGTCAAGAAAAGCTTAAAATTGTTAAAAGTGAGACCTACAGATGTTACAACGAATGATATTTGACAGTGAATTATATTTTATTGTTTCATTTCTTTAAGGTGATTTGATGTATATTTGACTGGTAAGAAAAAGTTATAATAAAACTGGATTAAGAAAATTGCTTTCTGCACTCTACGATCCTTAGTGATAATGCTACCTGTGTCATATTAACAGTCAAAGATCTGAACAGCGAGAAGATAAAATCCAGGAACTCTTGAATCCTATACCTACTGATGCTATCAAAATACACATTAAATGTCGATGTGTGTAAGTAAGTCCTCTATCTTGAAATTAAAAGAGATTTAATGTTAAAGACATCACAAGAAGATAATCCTTCAACCAGCTCAAGAATGCTACGTACAAGCGCAGTAATTTTTCAGTTTCAAAGACAATTGTTTATTTTCTGCTCATTTTATCACGATAGTGAGAAGCGGGAAAAAGAAGTAGTCATTTTTGTGCGTACTTTCCAGTTTGGTGAGACCATTAATAAATTACGCAACACCCGAAGTGATCTATGGGCAGCAAGTGTACATTTTTCATAAGACTTTCTATCTCTGACTTAACCTACTGCAGAAGCAAGTACCATCGAGTATGTAGTGTTAATTTTAGGAAAGGTGATCCAATTCGTGTGAAGTACAGATTACGACCCTGCATTTGAACCCAATCTCGGCCCTGCCGATTCTACGTAAATTTCGTTGTTCGGCCTACACTGCCTACCTCTATCATAAAATACTTCACAGGAACGTTAACTGCAGTTCTCCTTTTAAACCATTTCGACCCTTTTTGGTTCCCACATCCTTAAATATTATTATTATTGAAGAAAACAATACCACACTCGTGTTCAGAATATAATTCCCTATAATTTGATACCTTATATGATTTGCGATTTTTTTAAATTTTCGCGCCATTTTCTCAAGATGGCGACAAAAATTATACTTCGCACTTCAATATTGATGTTTATTTTCACTTCAATTTAAAGCAAAATTCATTGTTGTGGGAATGACCCCATGTGACTGAGGCAATCAAAGAGAAAAGAGATTCTCTAAATCGTCCCAAGTACCTTCCGATTACAGAGCAAATACGCTTCCAATGAGTCAATCTATTCAATGAAACAAAAACATTTCTTAAACAGTAAAAGACTTCTAAAAAATAGTTACTAATTTATTTCTATCTTGTAGATATATACTGAGTTGGTGCTATCAAGTATCTTGCTCACATGTGTCACTCACAAATGGAAAGTACCGTACATGAATCAATAATACCTGGTCAGTCAAAGAAGTCTGTCTTCATCTCCATACACACACCTTTGCCATCGTTCTTCCACAACCGGATTGAACAAAAAAGTTTGGATTCTGATGTGAAGTCATTAGCCAAGAAGTGATCAATATGGCGGGAAAGAGTGTAATCAGTGGGGAGTTAAGTACGGCGAATGGGTGTGGAAGGAAGTGTTTTATACTGCAACTCACTGACAATCTGCATAGTCTTCTGTGCAACGTGTGAGCATGCACTATCATGCAATATGAAGACAACAGTCTGTTGACTACTATTGGATGTCTGAGGATAAGTTGACGGTGCATTTCATACATTTCGGCACTGCAATGACCAGCAGTGATAGTCTCCCAACGGCGGAGGAAGCCATGTTAAATAACAAATCCCATCATCCACAAGCAGCAGCATCTTTGTGATTTGAGGGATTGGTGGCTGGCAACATTGATCCCTCTCCACCCGTTGTGCGGATTGTCGTACCATAATCATGTTTCATCAGACATGACAATCTAAAGCAAAACTCCATCACATTTATTCAATTTAGAGAACTGCACAGTTCAAGACGGTCTTGTTGGCCAGTGTTGACTCGCGTGATACATGTGTCCCACTTCACCTCGCGACAGCGTTGAGGCGACCAACAGTGATATAGTTTGGAAACTGCCGTGGGTCAGCTTCGACGGTATTCTTCAGAATCTCATCTCAAATTGCAGTCGGGCGGTAGCCACGGGGCTCATTGTCCAGCGTTGTATAGATAAAGCGAAATTTCACATACCACCGCCGTATGGTTGTGTTCATTAGTCGTACCTGTTATAAATGCGATGTTAGTGTTATTCGTCGCAAATTGTGCAGAATGTCTCAGTTTAAATTCACATTTAAGAAAAAGCACTCGCAGTTCCACAACAAGCTTCAGGTTAACATGGATTTCAATAGCGCTACAAGTGTCGGATCCAGAAATTGCTTTTGGAGGGGCTAGAACTTGCAACGAAAACAAGACTCCTTTCGCTCTTCAAATCATGATACGAATCCATGATACAAACTTTGCTTCAGTCATACAGCAACTGCAATCTTCTAGAATGTTTCTGGGTGAAACGGTATACTATTTCAGACACATTAAGTGGAATTTCTTTGTGAATGTTTCAAGGATAATCTAAAGCATCGACCCAGAACAAAAGATGGCAGTACTATCTCCGTATATATCTAATGTATTCTTATCGTTGCACGAACTTTCCTTGCTGCTTCCATAAATTCAAGCCCAGAGATTTCAAACTTTCAGGGAAGAAAGTTCATAACCAATTCAAGAGCATGATCGATGCAGATTTTTTATTTTCGTTTTCCTTCATTGTTGTTGTGAATATAAAAACCTATACCAATGAAGCTCTTTCAACAATGAACAAAAAAGAAAATTAAAAATAGGCATCGATCATGCTCTTGAATTGGTATGAACTTTCTTCCCTGAAAGTTTGAACTCTCTTGGCTTGAATTTATAGGAGCAGCAATGAAATTTCGTATAACAGTGAATATACTGTACATTAGAAACATACGGAGGTAGTGCTGCCATCTTTTGTTGCAGATAGTTGCTTTAGATTATCTTTACGGTTAATCCAGTAAGCCTAACTTGACCCATCGTTGTTTTCAAATTTTAACGTAGAAAAAATAGATCTGTGGAACATCGTTGCTGGTAAAACAGCAAACAAGTGTAATAGTTGAAACGAACAGAAAAACTGACAGCCGCCGCGACAGGGACTCTCAGTTACCGGCTAGGTATGCTACCATTACACCACCACGACACGGCCAATTTTCTGTAAATATATAAGGAATATTTCTCTCGCCTAGACACCCTCTCAACTCTTCATTGCTGGTTACGAGTCCCAGGCACCCCACTCATGCGGAGATTCTTAGTTGAGGAATCTTTTCCTGCTATCATGCAGTACGAAAGAATAGATGTTATTACCTTTTTCACAAACGCGGCGACTGTCAGTTTTTGTGTGTTAATTTCAACATTTACCATACACAAGGTTATTTGTAAAAAAGGTAATAATAAGTGTAATAACTGTTTAATGCTTGGACAAAATCACAAAAAGGATGTTGGTAAGCATCCGCGGCAGTCTTGGGTACATTTTAATTCCCATTAGAGTGCTCCCGCCACAAGGTCACACTTACTCCTTAGCTCAGTTTCACTTTCATACAGATCTTCACGACAAATATATGAAGATTTTACAACACTTTCTTCATCCAACAGTACTGTATATAGAATGGAATCAACCGAAACAATGACGTCATCTTTGAGTTTATTCAAGCAAATCCTTACATCAATTCACTTACGATGTAAAAAAAAAAAAAAAAGAAAATATACACATTTATTATGAAATATTCCTGTGCGGTATGTACTTCTACGTTTGAATGGTGAGCTTGGCGTTTACGAGTCCTAGAAAATGTGAATGTGGACATCATGGATATTTGCAATTGCAACTTTTCATTCTTATTAAAAAAAAAAAAAAAAATCTTGCAATCATCACTGTTAACACTGTACTGCATGGCTGATTGTACTACATTATCAGACATATAGCATTAATGAATCTCCACCAAAGGATCCTGAAGTTGACCAGACGACGTAAGAATCGATCCAAGAATTGTATCCACGTCATGGAGAGCAATGCTGTTTGTAAGCTTACTGCAAGAGTTGGATCTGCTACAGACATGATCTTCGTTATAACTTTGTGAGAGCATATAGCGACTACTTAAGTAACTAACTTTGTAATCTGTGCTCCTCTCTTGGTAATTAATTGAAACCAATTATCGTGTTGATTGATATTAACCGGTGATGGTACCTTCCTCTTTTTTTTTTCAAAAAGAAAAAAGAAAAGAAGGTACCATCACCGGTGTGACGGGAAAATTCCTGGGAAAACCTCAGTCACAATGGTCGGTCGCTGGGATTGAACCCACGACCTCCCGAATGCTATGCCAACGCTCTACTACTGAGCTGTGGCTTGGTTTTATATCAGTTGTAATTATGGGAAATCGTAGATATGAGTCAGACATGAAGAATTACTGAAATTAGAATTAAAGAGCGCCAGTTACACTGTAATAACGGAAAAAATTGGAACGTATGTGGAAACCATTTATTTCAAGGATATGGAGGAGTTACAAAAAAGCAGAGATTATTCAGAAAGAATTATAAAAGATGAAACAATTATATATACGTAATAAATTGTTGTTACACTGACGAAGCCTTCAAGTAGTGGGCGAAAAGTTCTTACGCAGAAATGACTGTTTTCGATTAAAAGGGCAACTACGGTAAATATTCGAAATACGGGTTAAAAAAATATTTTTAAAAATTCTGCAGCATCGACAGGTTTGTACTGATGGATCTTCTACTACCTCTGTTCCAAAAGCAAGCGATCTACCATGTACAAATTCGCATGCTCCTCATTTCTAAAGCATTACGTAGGTTGGTAACTGCTAGTCCTTAGTAAGTCCATGATCAATATTCATTTCGTTTTTCGCAGAACATTCTTCACTTGCCTGGAAACCAGAACCCTACAAAAGATACCAATGTTTTCTTTCTTTATTAAAAGAAAAAAAAAAAATGTTTATCAGTAATGTTTCCCTAATCTAACATAACTGCAGACTAAAAAAAAAAAATGTTTGATATTTATTGAACACAGATCTAATGAATACATTAACTCCATATATTTAATTAACCTAATCATTAAAGCATTATGTAAATCATATAAACAAACAAAACCTATAATCAATCCTTAATGACGACGAGAAGCTATCAGTGAAGCTAATTATCACACATGAAACACGCAATTATGAATCATTTACTGGCAGCACACACACACATGTTTCGAGCATTGTGGAATTTCGAACGGAATGATCCATCTGAAGCTTAGAACATATATTAGGACTGACTGGTAATATATTCATAGAAGGAGCACTTCTAGATAGAATCAATTAATATGCATGAGGTAAGTAATATCATTATTACTTATTTCCATAGTATTAATTATTTATTAATCGGATTTAATTTGAACATTGCATTGTATATAGTTTTAATATTAAGGTTTGTGTAAAGCAACGATCTTCAACAATAGATGGCAGCATTACCTCCGTATGTCTCGAATATATTTATTTTTCGTTGAACGAAATGGCCAATGCTGCTCTTACAAATTCAAGCCTACAGACTCCAAACTTCCAAAGAATAAATTTCATAACCATTTCAAGAGTTCTATCCGTACCAATTTATTACGTTGTTTTTTGTTCATTGTTATATGTTTGGATATTCAAAAAAGAATCACGCTATTTTAAAAAAGAAATTAAAAAATGGCACGGATAGAATCCTTGAAATGGTTATGAACTTTCTTCACTGGAAGTTTGAACTCTCTAGGTTTAAATTTGTAGGAAGAGCATTGCAATTTCGTGCAACGATAAAAATACATTAGACATATACGTAGCTGGTGTTGCCATCTATTGTTAGAGGTCGTTGCTTTACAATTACCTTAATATTCAATGAGGAAGAGGTCAGTCTATTTTTAGTTTAATTTCTAAATTTTATTATGCATTGATAGTAATTCTCACAAGTACGATAGATAAACTCAGAGGTTCATGCATAAAAAAAACTGAATCACTACTTTTAAGAATACTGGTCGACAAAATAAAGGCTCACAAAAACGTTTTTGAAAATAAGTACGAAATATATTGTTTCTTGGGGAGCTTAGTTGAAAGCGACACCCGCCATTTTGTCATGAGATGACCACCGTTTCTTTCTATCGCCCATCGTTATATCATAGCCGGTATGGATATTTGTACCTACAAAGTGAGTAAAAAAAAAAAAAAAAAATATCGAAGTACAGCCATGTCGTTCACAAACCGATAAGGAACTGAAGCATCGTAGTATACAGATGTGGAGTGGTGGGGAGGGGATACATTTTGGAGTATATGATCAACGTAGTCACCACCTTGAAATCCGCCATATTGGATTATTTTTTTTTCAAATGGCAAGTGGATGGTGTGACATATCGATCAACACGAGAATGTTCCCAGAAAGCCATTCCATACGTCACACTTGATCTAAATGTTACGGTGACGAAGTTAACGCGTTGCTGGATAAATGAATGCATGTACTGCAAATTTTTAGTGAAGATAGCTCAGACACTATCATTTTCTAGGAACATGTCACACGACCCACTTGCCATTTGGAAAGAATGACATGTATCCAATATGGCGGATTTCAAGTTGACGACCACGTTGAACATATACTTCTAAATGTAGCCCTTCCTCATCATTCTACATTTGTGTACTACGATGCTTTGGTTCCTTATCGGTTTGTGAACAACAAGGCTGTACTGACATTATCTTCCTACTATGCATGCATGCAATTTATGACAAAACTGATTGCTCTGAGATAAAATTTCCACTACGTTAGACATAGCAGCACCAAACTAGGCATAAATATTATTCGGCACAATAGAAACATATTGTGGGTGTCATCGTTCACACACCCCGTTGTCAAGTGTTGCCTACCCTTGTCCAGAAAATATATCTAATGAACCACAGCATGTAGAGACGTGGCTGTGGTGTGGTTAGATAGGACCTGGCTTGATTATCTTAGAACCATTAGAACAGTCTTCATTCGTGCAGTGCTGCCAACGTATTGCTATTAAATTCAATCTTTTCAATTGCTTCCTTTACGTTATACCTATCAATACCACAACAACTATAAACATTACTAGATACAATATAAAAATTCTGTGGGTGTCACCGTCCCGAAGCAGTTCTGCGATTATACTAACAAACGCGAAGGCTCTGGTCTAGATGGAAATTCGAAACCCGGAATGTTCGAAATTCGAAACACAATTTCAGAAGTCAGAATTCCCTAATGTCGGAATTTACGAAGTCGGAATTGAAAATATTCCAAAACCGATTTAGCACTTCCCTACTCCGATCTCTTGATAGCATTTCAAGCACACAAGCATTCATTTTTTTGTTTATAAAATAGGTTGGCAAAACTGACAACTGTATCGCTTATGGACAGGAAAACCCACATTACTTTTCCAACTGTGTCGAATAATGATTATGCCAATTTTTGTGCTGCTACTGTCTAATATAATGGAAGCAATCGGAAACATTGAATTGTGTATGAAATGGGTTGGCAACACTGACAACTGATGTCCTTTGGGACGGTGACATCTACAGATTTTTTGTTGTATCTAGTGTTGTAAAAAAACGTTTTTTTTTTCTGTGAAGTTTTTTAAAAAATAAAATAAACTGTATTTAATGCTTTACGCTGCAGTGTAATCAGTAGTACTGGAGTTAAAGTTCTCGAACATTCATCCTAATTTACTATTGCTTTGTTTTTCTCCAGCCTTCCGAGGGAAACGATGGAATTTTTTATGCATTCACTGCCACATTGCTATACTACCTATATATTCAGCCTGACAAACGTAAGGGATTACTACATTGGATTCCCAGAGAAAAGAAACGACCGAGACGACGTCCAAATGCAAGATGGGTACATGAAATCAAGCGTTTTTTAGTAGCTACATAGATGAGGAGGATAGCACCAGATCGAGATATATGGACAGAAAAGGGGGGAGACTTTCATCCAGCGGTGGATAGAAAACGGCTGTATATTATATACCGGCATATAATATTAAAAGAAAAATCATTTATGTTTTCGGCAAATTATATGTCAATAAGCTATCAACAAAATATTCTCCGTACGTTATTTCACTATCCACAGTGCCGAAGTTGGGCCGCAACGCACCGGAATGAAGTTGCAACATATTCAAAAACTAGCGTCAAGAGTACCGCCATAAATTCACGAAGGTACTACAGACGCAAGTTTATAATGGCACCGTTCCGCCTAAACAATTTTTCCAACTTTAGTACTGACGATCCCTAATCATGTAAAACGTATGGCGCCCATGTTCCACGGAGTTTTGCATTGTACACACACACACACACATGTACTCACACGCACAAAATCAGGTATTAGAAAATGATAGTGGATTATAATTCTTGGAATATGGAAGTACAACTATTAGCTACTCAGTAATGTACCAAAACATATACAAAGGAATTCAGAAATTGTTATTACCATCAGAACAAACTCATAACAAAGTCAAATCAGAATCACCTTTATTTCGTCCACGCCGTGAAAGCTGGCACTGTGTGAACATGTACACGGAAAACGTAAACACTGACTAGAAGGAGACGAGGCATTATGCCAATTTTTCCTTTTTTAAGCAACAAAAAAAAAGTGACATGTAAGTAATTGTGGTTAAGTTGTGATAATAGCACTGAGTCAAGCGGCAAATGGAAATGAAGAAAGGACTACTTTTTGGCACGGCTGCAGTGAAAATCCAACAAACGAAACTCTTAAAAGACCAGAAGAAGGAAACTAGCTAAATGTTAAGACCTACAATATGTCACTTAGCTACATATATGAGGCTATAAAAAAATATTCATTATCTATGAATTACGTAAAAAAAAAATCATGGAAGTAAATAAAATTGCATCTACATGCTGGATGGACAACAAATATAAAGATGGATGGCCATTTTAGGAAAGACCAAATCTTGATCCATCCAAAAGAATCCGGATTTCCAAAACTCGGATCCGGATCCGAAATCCTATCTTCTGCATTTCGGATATCCGATCCAATGAATTCGTGCGATTTCGGTTGCAGATTCAAAGACCCAGCATTCGAATTTTGTTATTAGGATACATCTGAAACTGCGATGCCGAGATGGTACATTATGGCCAATACCTTCCCCATCCTCTGCCTACTTCACCCCGGCTTGAGCCCAAATGACAAAAGGCCATAAATAAAGCCAATTTAATTCAATGCGTATGAAACCCGAAAAATATATTTTATAGAAAAAAGTTGTATATTTGATTGTTATTGTCTTCTTGTCCAAAGTTAGTTGATAGAAACATTTTTTTTTTTAATCATCCTTTATTTTTTGTAAAATACAAGTTTTATTTCTCATAGCTAATGAATCTAGGAATAGAGTTTCGTATTTCATTTAAATCCCTGTATGCTTCAAAGGTGGGGAGAACTTGTTTTGTTCTTTTCTTTCAACAACGAAATGTTTATTGCGTAGTGACTGATAACCACGTCACAAGGCAAAGGGTATGGATACAGTTGGTTGGTGATGGGGGAGGGTGGGGTTAGAAGAGACAAAAAGGTGCTGTCGATTACTTGTTTTACTTTTGTCACTCACAATATGTGTGACCGAATATTATGACTGGTTACAAAAGCACTAGTCTTACAATCCATGTACAACTCAGCAATTTTTTTTTCTCTCTCTCTCCCCCTATGACCCTCTCAACACCACAAAATGAAGAGTAAAAAAAAAAAAAAACGAAAGAAGACATCGTTTGGTAGCCGAAAACAATCGGCTTTGTAACCCAATTAGACTGTCGATATTTAAAATGCTCATTTACAGACATTTTTTTATTACAATATTTCTAAATACGTTCAAAGACGAAGACGTATCACATATATTCAATTCGATGGAGTTCTACACATTTCATTGTAGGTAGTTACATATTCTCCAGATTGGTGATTTCATCATTATATTGCCAACTGTAACAATGATACCAAGTCTGTGCAGTGTAAGTCATTTTGAATTATTTTCCTAAGAAATAACAGATCAAAAATCAGAATTAGAATTTTAAAAGCTTCATTTGTAACATTTTTATGTGGCTGTTAAACGTTAATTTCATATCAAACGTAACACCAAGATTTTTTAACTACGTCGGGCCTACTCATGAATTTAACAATTAAATCTATAAATCGTTTTATTTGTACTGAATGATAAAATTTCGTATTAATTGCAAGTTGATTGATAACGCACCAGTTCGTAAAGTTGCCTAAACTATGCCGTAGTTTTATGGCATCTTCATGGAATTAATTTTAGCATATATTTGAGGTCATCGCCAAATAGCACTTTTCCATTATTAAGAATTGCAGTAGGTCATTAATGAACAAGAGGAATAACAACGGTTCAAGATTCGAGCCTTGCGAGACTCATGTCAGTGCTGTATATTCGTCAGATTTGTGTTCCTTAAATAGAGCAGACCGTCTGCGATTAGTTAAATAAGAGCACATGAACCTAATCAAAGACAGAGAGAAGTGATGGGGATTTAATTTGCTTAGTAATACATTGTGGTTAAGTCTGTCAAATGCCTTTTCAAAGTCAATATAAATTGCATCGACTTGCTTTCCTTTGTCCAACGAGTTTTCAATAAAATCTGTAACACTTGTAAGGTTCGTTACCGTGGATTTTTGTGAAACAATGCCACGTTGTTTAGTTGAGATAACTGCCTTCAAATGATTGATAAACAATCAGTTCAGAGAATTTTGCAAAGATTGGTAAGATTGCTATAGGCCCGTGGTTGGTAATTTCTCATCTGTTGTTTGTTTTGGGTATAGGACAAACTAAATTTCCATTTGTTAGGGAAAATACATGTTTTTATTGCCAAGTTGAACGCAATCAATAGGGAATATTTAAATGTACCAAAACATCCTTTCACTATATAGTTACGAGGGTATACCATCAGATCTAACTGTCGTTTTGAATTTTAGATTCTTTACAGCCTTTCCTATTTCGTTCAAATGTATTTGATGAACAGGCAGTATTCAGATTTGCTATCAAAATTACTGAACGGTTGAGAATACAAATACTGATTGGAAATACTGTGCAAACGTATTAGCTATTTCTTCATTGTTACACAAATCTGACCTTGAAATTTTAATATATTTGGGGAAGATGTTTTGTTATGTTTTTAATGAATTTTCACAGTTAACCTGGATATTATTTTCAGAATTTGATATAAAGGTCTTATAGACTATTTTTATGTCTTTCTTGACTTTCCTACGCAATCGAACAAATTCCTGATAGTAGGGTTTTGAATTTTCAATTTTGTATGTATAGACTTTATATGATAAATTGTTTTAACCTTGAGTTTCCTAATAACGTATTTAGTAAACCAGGACGGATACTTTGGGACAGAGTTTCTTTTGCAGCGGACACATTTGACAAATATTTAATAAATACTATTTTAAAGTTTACTAACTAAGTCATTAACATCATTATACTCTTTTAAGCATTTCCAATCAACTTCCAGTATACTTTAAGGTAGGTTTATACTTTATGACATGGTTCTTTTTGTGCCCCTAATTTAGTAAATATTGTAGTGGTTATCTTGTTGATAACTTTTAGTAAATCATAGGAAAACTGTCACTTTATCCTTGCCCCCCCTCTGAAAACCACAAGATGGGCGCCCATGACCACTGTTAACGTTCGACTGGTCGGTGTAATGCACTTCTGCTACCGGCTGGTCAATGCAGTTAGCGTTACCTAGTGCATACTTTACGCCCTTACTACTCGAAGAAAGCAGACAACTGATAATTTTATTGCGTTCTCAGTGTGTGTGAGAGAGAAAACAGCTTCCAGGTGATGCTGGTTCTGTTAGTAGAGAGTTGTGTGTTCGACTGAAAATGGAAGTGACAACTCACTGCACTGAATATACACTATGACGACCCTCCCTTAAGCAGCAGGAAATAAATAAACTCTCTGTATCCTACAATGTCAGTTCATTAGAAAAAAAAGCTGTGTGTTCCAGTATTGGGAGTCCAGTTCACTTACGAGTGTCTGCCATGTATTCCGTGCTGACTCAGAATTTTTTTTTTTTTTTT
>JAGDQP010001458.1:0-73207 GCA_022664845.1 Lepisma saccharinum
TAAGGACATTCAGGTATGACGGATGCATGAAAAACTAGAAAAGCTTACATATCCATAATTCCTGAAGAAGTCCTTAGTAGAAGGGTGAAATGGAGAATAATGTTACTTCGTTTCTTCAAGACGACTTGGAGGTAGTTTTTTCAACGACTATTTTGAATATTCATTTATAGGGCTCGGAAAGTTATGCATATAGGAATCATTTACATAGTCCACAGCCAAAGCCACTACAAACAAACATCCAAATAGTAGATGATGAGAGAAATGTGCTGAGGATGCTTGAAGATTCAGTATACTTAAAAGACAGGGCCGCACCCCAGTCGAAATTCTAATATTCGTATAAATCAGTGTTGGGCACGTTACTTTTAAAATGTAACGCGTTACAAGGTACTTTACCCACTATCAAAAAGTAACGCGTTACCAGTTACTTGACTCGCTTTCAAAACTAACGAACGCGTTACTTTGGCACCGGTTCTTGCATCTTTTGTATTGGTACTGTGGAAAGAAAACTGGTGGAAATACCAATTTTTTTTTTGACCCTGATTATATACACACCCAACACATGCATACCTACAAATACATTAAACCTCGGATGGGGAAAAAACGAAAATTATATTCTATCCTGGTTGGAAGGTCGGATGGAAAGAGACTATTGGGAAGACCGAGACGTCGTTGGGAGGACAATATTAGAAGAGATCTTCGAGAAATAGGTGCTCGTGATGGAAACTGGCTTGATATTGCCCAGGACAGAATCCAATGGCGAACGTTTGTTACTACGGCGATGAACTTGCGAGTTCCGTAAGTTATAGAGTAAGTAAGCGCATAACTATCCGCACCGTCATTTAGCAACCTTTTTGTGCATGCTCTAGCGACAATCACGTCTAACTCTAACAAAACAGAGTTGTAGCTACTTTTAGAACGCTCTTTAGCCATGTTCAAGTGATTATTGTTGGCAATACTCCTTGGGAGGCTATAGATATACATTAGGAGCTAAGTGTAACTTTAATTGTACTGCCTCCGTGCGACAGTTCAACCGTACGAACATAACTCGATTGTTAAAGATCAACATACAGCACTAATATCAAACAGTTTATGGATAATGAAAACAGATAAGATTTCAAACTTAAATAATAATAATAATAATAAAAAAAAGTTGAAATTTATATCAGTTTTCAAGGATGTATATATTTCATTGTAGTCGTACATCTATTTTTAAATATGAACAAGCATTAACTGTGCCTCTTTTTCTTTTTATTTTTAGTGTGTGTGTGTCAATGGAAAAATACACATATATATAGATATTTACCTCTAACATGTGATTACTTTTGAAGAAAAATAACACGCCATGGCATGTACAAATCCAAATTCGTCAATATCTGACAGAATCAAGCAATCAGTGAACGTTAAGATACAACAATTTTCCCCTTTGTTCATTTTGGCACATTCACATTTGGCAATTATGTACAGTTTTTCACTGAAAACTCCTTCATTCCATGTTTTATATATTATATATATCACGTATAAAGACTTAAGCCACTGGATGCTATTACAAGAGAGTACAGTAATATATTACCAAAAAAAAAAAACAATTAATGAATATTACTTTAACGTCAATCACAAGTAGCATTTTGATATGACATTTAGCATGAAAAAACAAACAGATCTGAACACTATTGTGTAGACAACTGTGTGGTGTTTTTAACAGGCGAGAGATGCACTCATTCATGTTGTGTGTTATGAGGCAAGAAAAAAAAAATATCTCGTGCATGTAATATTTTCATTGAATTCTGTGTTGACATACGAGTATGAATACGCAGAAGCCATTAGTTGAATGTTGTATAATTCACATTTATAATTGACAAAGTTTCAAAAATGACAAACAGAAAGCATTACCATGTTATTACCAAACACGACGGTGTTTGCTTACAGGAATTTTGTAAATATTTTTTTTGACTTTGGAAGACAATACAGTAGCCGGAATGAGAAAAGTAATTAATTATATTCACTACCATAGAAGAACAAGAACGAAGGAATGTAATGGTATTTTTGAAACCAACCCAACAACATAGTACTTACATAGCTCTAAACTAATGAAGCCAATATATAAATTACAATCATATATTAATAATTCTGCGGCTAATGACGGCATTCAAAGTAAACAAATAACAGAAGTTACAGGAAAAATAAATGAAAACAAAAAACAATCTGTTTAGGAGAGAGAAAAAAAAGCTAGCCTAATACATATTTCAGGAGTAAAAGATTATTTTAACATTTCCACTTCCATATAATTACATTTGATGCATATTAATTCGATGGCTGTTGAATAGACAAAACGTCTAAATTGAATGTGGATAGCACCCAATCTTTTTAAACTAAAAATAAATCACTTTTTTTTTTTTTTTTTGGTATTACAATTTTTTACATTTATATATATATATGAACACTCATCATTCAAGAATAGTGTATAATCTTGTCAAAAATTTCAACTGTAATACCAAGCTCACTTAGTAACCATGAAAGTACAACTACGAAAGTATAATGATTTGAATTGAAGATTTTTACACTTTCAGACTTCAATTCAATTGAACTGTAACGAATTTGTGACCTTCTAAGGACGGGACCTACAGTTTTTTTTTTTTTTTTTTTGCTAAGATGGACTCCAAACCAATCAGTTCAACGAATACGGGCTTTGAACACGGACATCACTTGTAGAAAGAGAGCCCTACTACGCTTTCTGGCACCCGTATACTCGGTAAATGCGAAACATTTATTCCCCAATAGTACTGACCATAAAAGAATGTGTAATTACATATTACAGTTTATAAATTTAAAAAGTTCACCTAAATTAATGAATACAGTACAAATATGAATCTACTACAACCAGAATTATATGTTGTATCAAATGAGCTAAAAAATATTTAATTGTATTGATAATTCATTAGTTGAACACTGGATCATCCTAGACCTATGACATTATGTCCTTTCATACTCCACCTCCCTCCCAACCCAAATATCGACCCATTTGTAAACGGTTGTAAAAGAATGCCACTTAATGGGAAAATCAACATTTACATAACGTCTACGCTACACTGTTGTTCATCGAATCGCCTTTTCCCTGCATTTCGCACTGGAATTTGCAGCATGACGGTCGTAAACGTCAATGACGCAAGTCTTGAACAAAATCATCGGAAGGTGAGAACCACGTTATTTTTAACACTCCCGCAGTCTCTGAACGAAGTTTTCACATGCATGGCCTAGCACAGCAGTTTCTGTGGCGATAATTTCCTTCAACTCCTGTATGATGCGTGGTTGGGGGGGGGGAGACTTTGGTCTATAAATACACCTACACGAAAGAATCGCAGACTGACACGTAGGGAGAACGAGCGGGTCAGGAGACATTTCCACCCTTACAGCTGACAAATCAGTGAAACAATGAGCGATAAACGACCATCCACGGGAGGATTTCTCCACAACCAAGGTTACATGTGAGTTTTTCCATTAAATGGCAGTCTTTCATGAAGAATCAGCAATGTGGTTCAAATTCTTCCGGTTTTCTTTCAACGGTCGTTTACAAGTGAGTTGATATTTATGCCCCACCCTATATAAGAAATGTAAACTATTCCTAAGTACAAATGCAAACTTCTATTCGATAGAGTTGGACGCAGACCAACAAGTCAATCTATGAAAATTCACTGGGAAATAGTAACAAATTGCAGTGCACAAAACAAGCGCACTTAACACACAGTCACGCAAGGAAAGTAGCCCATTTTCAATATATTATTAAATACACAGGAAAATAATGGCATCCGCATTGAACGGCTCTAGGAGCCCATACAAAACTGGAATATTCACACATATGAACACTGGTAAGTTAAGTACAATACATTTAATGGAACGCTACTCCAAGATAGCAAGAAACTCAGGATACTCACAGAAATATGGAAATGTGTAAAAAAAAAATAGCTAGCGCACACAACTTTCTCATACCTGAACTGAAGATGAAATACGCGTTCGAGAAGTGGAAGGAAATAAAATTAATAATATATGGAAGATGTTTCTAATTAAAAAAAAAAATAATAAACCTATGTGTTATACACAGTTGACATTTTTTCTAAACTTCTATGAAGGAAGCGTAGTTTCCAGAGGCTGTGAACTGATGTGGCAGCTACGGAAAAGATGTAAATTCTGGCGACATGGAAGCCGTGATCGAAAATTTTAACCTGAAATTCGCATATATATTAATGAAGTTTAATATAATTATGGTAATCAACAGTAAAGAGATTATGGTAATCATTCAATGCTCTGGCTGAAGGGACCATTTGCACAAATTACATCCCTTCACATATAAATAGGGAAGGTCTCCTTGATAATGCGATCCAAACAACACAAAATCGCAATCACGTTCAAATATACTCTTTTTTACCTTTTCTTCATGCTGCATAAGAAAAATGTTGTTTTCGTTGTTCTCTATATAAACATCGATACAGTTAAAAAAGGAACCCAGTCCTCGTGGTTCAATGGTTAATGTTATGGACTTCGGATCGGCACTGGGGAAGGACATTGGTTCGAATTCTACTGCCGGCCATCCTGATTTAAATGTTTCAGAGTCTTCAACAATAAGACTGCCCCGGGATGCACCTCCAGTAAGGGCCTGGCCGCTATAACTTCCCTCCGAAATAGTGCTCAATGAGCAACACCATCCCCCAGACTTGTGAACGGCATAGGACATAGATACCTGTCTCGCCCATACGTATAAATTAAATTAAGAAAACGATGTCCTTACACAATGCTCTACAGTTAGCAGAATAGTTTTAATTAAATTGCGTAGTCATCATCTTTTTCCTTTTATTTTTACGATAAACAAGACTATTAGTTCGAGGAGAGCGACTATTTTGTAAAGTCTATTTTAGCTATCAATGACTACGCAGAGTAAGATGAAATAAGTAATCAATGATTACTTTATAACTGAAAAATCATAGGGAGCAGACTAGTCTCCACCGAGAATTTCTTTAAAAAAAATTAACAGGCAAGGATATAGATGCATTTCTTTGACCACGAACAGCTAAATTAAGGAATCACTCAAAAACCTGGAAAAAATAAATATCTTATTTGCCAGTCTCCTAACTATATAAATAACTCTTTTTAAGTTAGCTGATAGTTTTCAGAGGACATAACACACACAAAAAAAAGTTAACAATTCCACTCACATACCACATGAAATAATACAACCATTATATCCATTCACAAGTCTTACGTACAACGTCAAACCTTGCATAAAGGTGAGAAGACACACACGCACAGATAGACAGAAAAATAGAGAGAAAAAGTTCATGAGGCACATATACGTTCCATTGAACCGAAATGGAAACTATAGAAACTTTAGTTTTAAAGCAGCTTAAATGAAAGGTTGACCTTTGTTCATTTCAAAAAAAAATAATGAAGATAATTAATTAACTATAAATAAACCTTTGTATCAATCGTACAAATTCTCCTATATGAAATATTTCATAATTTTAATGGAATAGAACAACTCGTCTTTAATAAGTGAATTAATCATAGCAAAACGTTAACTCAATGTGAAGAACTCAAAAAAGTCAGTCTTCGTCAACCGTTACGTCCACGACTACAACCATAATGAACACTTGTATAAATTTTAAAAACAAAATCTGTATACAGTACAATTATAACATACAGATTCAATGAAGAAACTTAAAAAATGACTAGTGAAAGACGTGCAAGGATTATCGCACGTTTTAAGGACAACATAAGACGAAATGAGATCTCCTCACACTACTAAGATGCGCAAGAGAACATGGCCAACGTTTAGAATGAATATTAAAATAGACAGGATAGATCATTACAAAGTGTTGGTTTGTTACAAGAACAAAAATACATATCAATGTACATTCAGGTATTCATATGATTATCACATATATTACACAAGAATGTCAAAACTTTATAAATATGTCCTGCGAAATATCAATTAATATATTTTAATTTTTCTTGCGCAATATTTTCCAAATCTACCTATCTGCAAGAACTGTGTAAATGGATTCATCAAACGTACATGATTTTTACAACGTAAATTCTAAGGTGATTTTTAACACATGTACTTTCTTGCGTATAAAGGTACTGAAAAAAAGTACTTGACTATTCTAGCCTTGAACGCACCTCCACACAAAGAATTATACTAACTGTAAGTCAACGTATGTATACATAGAACACATTAAACAATAAATAAAAACAAATATTTATTACTAAATACAACAATAGGACCAAGAGTACAAAGAAACAATGGACAAAATTATGTTTTCAGAAAAGTTTATCTTTTTATTTTAAATTTAAGAAAAAATTCTTATCTTTTTTTTTCTTCTTCTCGTATGTGATCTGAAATGTTCAGTCTCCTGAAACTAATCAGTCTGTCCAATATAATCGACGGTTCTCCAGTCTCTTCGATATAATCGACGGTTCTCCCAACAAATACATGTCTTATCACAGACGAACATTCAATTCTCATTAAGTAGCTGACGAAAAAACAGCATGAGCACCTCAAAACGGAGCAATGAAAACATTTGCATCCAGATGGCGCAAATAGCTGAAAAAAAAAAATAATAATAAATAAAAATAAAATCTCAGAAATGTTTGGTACACATACAAAATCAAAAATTACAATATGACGAGTCAGACAATTTATTTTCTGGCGTAATCGAGTTAGTGGCGTCATTCGATTAGGATACAGAGAGGTAGCTTATGAAATGGGTAAAGATGCAGGTTGATCAAGAGTTATTTGTGCTCAAAGTAGAGACCCGCACGGGCGGAATTTTTCTGCCCAAGCCCAATCCAGCCCGAATGTACCTAGGCCCGGCCCAGCCCGGGCCCGTAAAGCTTTAGAAGTTTTTGGCCCGAGCCCGGTCCGATAAGTTTTAAAACTTCTTGGCCCGGCCCAATAAATTTTAAAAAGTTTTGGCTCGAGCCCCAATATATTTGTATCTGGTATAATAATAATATAATGCATACAAACCTATGTGAGTGTTTGGACAATGTGATGCGCTTAGATTTGCTAGTCATTTTAATTTCATTCTACAGGATTTCCGTTTCAATTTATTTCTAACACAAAGGATCAAAATAATCCTTTCGCTTTGAACAGTAGAATTACTTGTAGTCGCAGGTTTCTTTAATCCAGCAAAGAAGTAGCTTGTCAAAGTATAACTTTTATTTACACAACACATTATCAGAAATTTGACCTCACCCGCAAGACCTACATTTGCTCGGTATTTAACACCGTATTACACTGCAACCCTGACTTCATCGACCATTTCTTCCTGCGGGAGAAAGCGGTGTCGGCCCGCCCAGGCCCAAAGAAATAGCGGAGCTGGCCCGCCCAAGCAGGTCTCTAGCTCAAAGCTATGCTTTACTGGGTAAAAACCAGGGATTTCTGGATTAAATTGTCGTTTTTTTGGATTCTGAAAAACGTTGACTTAACTGTCCGCCCCTCCCCCAATCTCTCTGATCCTTCATACAAGTTCTTAAATACAGGATGTCCCCGAAATAATGGTGCAAAAATTCTGGAGGGGATTATTTGTATTAAAAGAAGAAAAAAGTTGATTTGAAGAAATTCAAAATTATGCATAGTTTTGAAGATACAGGCACTCAAATTTACAACAGCATCGTCACTAATGACGTCATAGCTCGACACACAATGACGTAAGCAGTGTCGACTTAGCAAATCACACTCGAAGTAGTACCCAACGTATTTATTTAAGCAATGTTTTTAATTGAGAGAGTTCAGAAAAGAAGGTTTCGCAACCCAAGAAATTAAAAGGTTTAATTTCCCAATCATAAACATAACTTAGAGGTATTGGGCACTACTCTGAGTGTGATTTGTGACTTCTTGATTGCATGACGATTCCAACGCCATCTATCCAGCGCAATAACATCCCTTTTACTGGCACCATCTGCGGAACGATCATCATACTTCATGTTGCTATGGCCATTCACTTTCATTTCGAACAGTAACACACGTTTTTCCCTAGTAAACATTTTTTGAACCACCCGATATTTATACTCATCTTGTGTGTGTATGTGTGTGTTTTAATGATTCAGAACAATGTCTGTTAAAATGGGAGAAAGGAGTCCATTCGCCGAATAAACGCTATGTTTCAGACAAAAACCTAATAAATCTAAAACTTTTTGACTTCGGCCCGTCACGATTATTCGTCACGTTCTAGTTAAAATCCACAATCACAAACATCCATGCGCTAGCCGGGATTCGAACCCAGGCCTTCGAATCGATAGACTTGCGCCTCAACCCACATTAAATACCTGAAGAATCGAAAGAAAAAAAAAATCAGTAATGTCAATGGATGAGAGTTTGATTTTGTTTGCGTTGGCAAGGGAACACACACGTTCCTAAACTTGGAGGGAATGATTTGACTGTATACTTAACATCCGTACAAGAGTTTAGTTCTTTTGGTTAAGCATTTTGGCAAAAAGAAAACTGGGATATTATCTCCCGGAGATGATCAAGTGAAATTTTAAGTTATTTTTCAGTGATTGAATTTGAATTTATTTTTTAAGGCCTTTAGGCAACTATGGCTCAGACCGTATGGATGATGATGGGATGAATTGGTGGAATGAAGAAAGTGGGAGGAAACGGGAGTACCCCGAGGAAACCCACACACACGGTGTTTGTCCACCACAAAGCCCACATGGCTTGAGCAGGGGTCTATCCGACTGAAGTGATTTGAGAAAACAAACCTGGGAACACTGACTCCACACCACTGGACGTTATACTTCACATTGCTATGTCTCACTGGTTTCCAAAACAATCATTTTATTAAGAACTATCGGAATGACTGAACCCTGCCAAGTTCCATTAAATACTTCTCCACCCCTTCACATACACACGAAGAGAAGTTGTTAAAATATAGCAACATATGTCCTTCAACGTTAACATTTTATCTCGAAATTAAACATGCCTTCCAGGAGAAAGCTAGTAACAGCATTCCTCATTATTCTAATGATGGAGGCCAGCTCACAGTTAACCGACAAGCATGTGTTCTCCAATTTAGCCCTAAATTTATTAGTACACAAACAATAAATTATAAAATAAATTCCCCTCAGCATCACGGTGTCCAGAAATTAAATCTCAGGAACTACAAGGTGTAGAGAGATGCTTGAGGTATCGTTGCAAAGGTCGTTGCTAGATTAGCTCAGAGCCGCCAGAACTGTCTTGTTTGATTGATGAAGTAGTTTAGTGTTGTGAACCCATTTTTTTTTTTTTTTTTTTGTAAATAATAAATTGTTCAAATTGTTCCCATTCAGTTAGACCAAGCTGCACCTAACTTGGAATAAACATTATTCGATACAATAGAAAAGTATTGTTGGGTTTCCCATAACTAAACACTGCAGTTGTCAGTGTTCCCAACTTATTTTATAAAAAATCAAGCTTCCGTAGCTAAAATGCTATCAAGGGACCGCGCTTGTTAGTAGAATCGAAGATCTAACTTGTTTAGTTACTAAAATACTAGGTAAAGCTATCCCCTGTGCGATGCGCACGGCGCATTGGGGGGATGTGGAGGTAAGCGCTCCATATTTTCTTGACCTACGATACGAAGTGAGGTGGGGTGGTCAGCCCCACGCTCGACCGCCTTTACCTTCCCAAGATGCCTAGGAATACACCAAGGACACTCCGGTACTCAATTTGATAAGAGGCTGAGTTAATTTCGCAAATCATTCTAATAGTCCTACCGTGTTGTATCTTATACTGTGCAATGTTTTTTTTTCTTCTTTCTAATGCGGATAACCCACACATTTCCATTTTTTCCCTGAAATTTCAATATATTTGCGTCTCTCTCCAAGTATTACAAAGAACTCAAGCAATAATCTTTTTTTTTTCCTCTTTCTTATTATTAGAATTATTATTCTAATATTGATAGACCTCTCTTGGGCAAGAAACAGGATGGTAACATTAAATCAACTCCACCAATCAAACATCCAATTTCGCATTCAACTTCGTATGATAAAGATGGTGCAGAGCTCAACCAGACATCAGAAAAAGTTGCCAGTCAGTCTAATTGAAAGTTACTCTTTAAACCCTTTTATTCCTCAGGATGGTTCTACGGTAACTGAATGTCACCATGAAAAGTACAGAATTCAGAAAAAAAACTGGCTCTTAACAGCGTTTTCCTGAAGTGTTTGTTACCACAGAAGAAATAATTACAACATACTTACTTAGGATTGTACTGCTCCACTCTTGACCGCAAAATATTTGGCCCCAAAAATGTTCCTATCTGGTTTAGGCACTGGCTTGCTGCACTTGATGTTAAAGCGTTTTCACACTCCTAGAATAAAACGGAAGCCGTAATCGTAGTGTACAAACAACAGTTTAGATACGAGTATAAAACAACACACTGTACAATGAAAAAAAAAAAAAAAAAAGTCTGCATCCTAGCGCAGCGTTGAATCCTGTTCTCCCGATTGCCGACGAATTAATCTACCAATGTGTAAAATCACTGTTTTAAGAAAAACAGAAACGAAAAGTTTGGGATACTTATATTTCACTATTGTTTTGAATTTTCAATTCACAGAAATATAAATAATTCAAATTTTAACCAACAACACACCTACATGTTGTGTAAAATAATTTAGCATAGAACAATACACATTATTCACAAGAGAATTATAACAAAGTCTCGAATAGAAGCTATAACGTCATTTCTTACCTAGAATAGAGAAAGTTAAATTACCGTTATGTCATGTGAAATCGTCAAGGATGGATTTAAGCGATTATTTTCTTATATTTTAATCTTACAGATTCCCCTTCCCGGAGACTTGATCTCGAAATGTACAATTTAAGAAAACTTCATAAATTTAGGTTTAGGAAGGGGTTCAAAATATGAATCATCGTGGTTTTCGTCTCTTCCTGAATTACAGCTAATAAAAGATTGTAATAAAAAAGAAACACTTCACTCTTTGCCAACTTTTAGTGCTGCCATCTGTTGACCACATTTTAAACTTTCTTAAAGTACATACTATGCAGCTAATTATATAAAGAGTGAACTAATAGGTTTTTTAAATCTTTTTTCTTTTACGTGAGAATTATTAAATAAACAATTAAACAACGTTTATAGGAGGCTGCCACAAGATATCGATTTAGAACATCGCGTTAATTTAAAATTATTATAGTGGTTTAATCGTAAGCCAACAGACGAAGTAAAATTGTTTCTAAAAGCTGAAAGTAATTACTTTCAGACACAGGAGAATTAATTTCGCTACCACAAGTATTCATCAAAGTACACACCAGTTTTTGTGAACCTTTGTAAACGATCATTTTTGCCCATCTCGGTAGAGAAAAATGAGTCTACATTCAAAATGGTGGCAGATAGGAAAAAATAAAAACTGTTTTGATCTACTCAGTAATGTCATTATGATCAAAATATATGAAAATAATAAAATGGTCGCACAACCATGCACTCTGACGATTTCACGTAGAATGATTCGTTATTTATTTTCAGCTTAATTACTATATTATAAATTATTTCCACTACTCGCTCTAACATTAATTTCGCCTAAAGAGTTCTACTAGGCGCTGGCGCAGCTTCGAGCCGTCATTTTGACTCGGGTTTTCCAGTGATTTTCTCAGTCCAACCAGGCACATACCGGTACCTAAAATAAAGGCCGTTATACCTTCCCTATATCTAATCTTATCCTTTACACTTACAACAAACTTAGATCATTGATACCCATACGTTCTGTCCTAACTATTTACCATCCTATCAACTTACTAATTAACAAAGTAAATAATTGTATCACATGTTTAAAAATTTCCCTTCGCTTCTCCATCATTAGCTTACTTTAAATTCAAATCCAGTTTTTCGTATATTACGCTACTGACCAATAATATAGCTCAAATGAGAAGCGAGTAATATTGATTTGAAAGTTCGTGCTGTACTTACGAACCTATAAAAGCTACTTATTTTCACCATGTTTTAAACAAGACCAATGCACTTCGATATGTAAACGCAGTTGATCACGAAAGCTGGATTTTACACAAGCCATTCTCTTAGCTTACTATCGTTTACACGCACATACCGCATCTGGTTAGTTTGATAAGTGATCAATGAATAAATACATAGCCAGACAATCTACATTACTTACCAAGGCATAAAAAATGGGATCAAAAAAGGCCTCTGTAACAGTCTTGAAATTCCTTTTTCCAACCCCTCGGGCGATTACAGGCAACTGTTTACACACCGTTTCTAAGAAGGTAACGTGATGAGTATAATGTTTATGGCGACAGGCTTCTGCAATAAGAGGTAGAACTGGGAGCACCGAAGGGATAGCATCTGGAATCTGGGACAATTCTGAAACCAGGTTTACACATCTGGAAAACGAACAAAGAAGAAGAACGGACAGGAATTACTTACTGTAACATGGCAAAACATTTAACAGAACCTACAAAATACAAGGCGTTTAAAACGTGATCACAAATATAAGTATACTTTCGTTAGAGCTGAAGCAACATTAAAAGCTTTTTTTTTTCTTAAGCACATATTTAGTGTATTGGAAATTCGTTACAAATTTCTCTCACTACTACCGAGTACGTAATATCAACTTGCTCGCGGTTGCGCATGAGTATTTGGCGTCTGCTCATGCGCAGTGCTGCCATCCTGGCCTCGTGGTCGGTCGTAACTCAACTGGTAGCCATATTCAAATCTGAGGTAAGCCCTAGTGGTAATGAATTGTGGGGGTTAAGAACCTTCTTCGTAATTGGCTAACGCATACAGAAATTTCACGGGTATTAACGTTAGGCAAAATACTGGTAGCATTTTGTAGTAACAAAACTATAGTGTGATAACTTTTGGGCTGCAGCAGTTATATGCAAATTATGTAATAAGATATCCGTGAAATGGGAGTATGAGATACCATTTGAAATGTTGTGACTTGCTTTTGTCTGTAAGCTCCAACGGTCTTTATGGCCCCACGTAATGTGTAGTGTAATAAATAATATTGAAATTATGCATATTTCTACTTACCTTGGGAATCTCTTGTGTGTGTAATTCTTGCAATTCGAAATTACCCGAAACTGAAGATGTAACTTATGTTAGGGGCATTGTATTAGTAGTATTAATACAGAGCATTAAAGCACGATCGATACTACGTAAATACGCAGGGTTCCCACTCAAACTAAATAATCAAATTCACGGTTTTTTCACGGTTTTCACGGTCCAAAATTTTTAAATTTCACGGTCGGAACGTTCATAAAAATAATCGTTACTGATCACACGACAACAATAAAGATCGCCTGATGCGGGAGCGAAGCATGGCTGGACCTAAAAGCACAGCGCGGCTGTCGGTATGTAGCAGCGGAATAATTAAACTTGCTCTCCTTTAACCTTATGATGTCAGAACTGTACATACAAGGAATGTTTTATTAAATAAAAATAAATTGCCTTGGTAAGATTTCTTTGTTTTTAAGTAAGAAATGAGGGAAAACTACTACAAAAAAATATTTTAGTAGTAGTTACCATATCCTGTCAAGATGATGTTACAAGGTATCAAATGACATTAAAATTAAGCCATTAAAAACGCTATTTCAAATAATAATTATAGGATGAGTACTGTAAAAAAAGAAAGAAGAAAAAAATACTTACAAATTGTTGAACTGTGGCACTTCTGTAAAACTTTTTTTTTCTTAAATGTAGCCTAATACAGTAATATGTATTATTGAGCTTGTCTATCTTTTTAAGATGATAAAATTACACCAACTGACGATATGTGTGAACTTTCAGATGTTTACTTTTCTTTCAGATGTCTGTGTTCTGTTCACAACACTTCGTAGCACAAAAGCAGTTTGTTTAGGAAAAAATAAATAAATGTACAGAAACTACATACATGACTTCAAAGGTTTAAGATCTGAATTTTTTGCTGAGCAGGAATATTTTTTCGTCCAATTCTGCCGCCCTTTTCCTCGCGTCAGATAGAAGTCGTGACTTTTCTGCTTCCAAATCTTTTTTCTCTTTAACAGCCTGTTTTCTATTTTTCTGTTTGTAATTTCTCTCTCATTTCCTCTCTTCTTTTTGCCAAATGCTCCGTGTAGCGGGCGTGAGCATTTTTAGCCGAATGAAGCATTTCAGGAGTTATTTCCACTTTATGCATTCCACCAGCTGCTGATACACCGTCACAAATCTTCCTTAAGACCACTAAACTTTCTTCCTTCAAGTTCTCAACTATACACTCTTTGTTTACGGAGAACCCCCTTTCAACTGAGGCATTTCCGTGAGACAGTTTAAGGATGAATTGAATGAAAGACTTCAAATCTTTGAACTCCTCTGGACCTTCAACACTTATCAACTCCATGAAGAAATCATCAAGTCGTTCTTCGTTCCTTTTGTATTTTTTGCACTGTTCCAAAACATGCCTACCATCCATATTTTGGCAACAAGTTCTTCTAAACATTTCGTAAGAGGTTTTTCACCTCCACTGTTGCTTATGACTTTTGGATCTAAGCACGTAATAGCTTTAGTCAATGGATATTTGATTGGCGATTTCTCGAAAATCATCTTGGTCATTGCGAGGATTGCATCCCTTGCATCTCTCTTCAAGTTCAACTTGTCTAAATCTGTAGTTGTTGCACATTTTCTGAGAGCATCTTTAGTGGCAAAATCCAAATTTAAGAGTTTCACTGAGGTAAGATTGCTAGATGATAAATCTACTTTCTCAATTCGATTCCTAACACTGTCCAGATGATCCCTTTTTACCACTTTCTCGAGAAGTCAAAAGTATAGAGGTAATTTCCGTATAAAGAAAAGGAGCCATAGGTGCATCATTCTGAAATTCTTTCAGAAATGGTTCAAACAAACCACACATCGACGTGAAGAATGCCAATTTGGCTGGCAACAGCTTATCATTAAGTTTTTCCTTAACCACTGAATAGCTGTTGGATCCTGGCTCCTTTTTATCTGCCACTACACCCTCAACATATTTTCTGACGCAAGGGAGTATCGACATCGCTCTTTCAGCTACGTCACCGTTCTCCAACCATCTGACACTACAGAACTTCAATGGAAGAACGTCAGGTGTGCTGTAGTGGCTGAAGTCTGCTCTCCGAGCCGGCGAATCTTTAAATAGATTATATAGCGCTCTAAGAAACCCTACTATGTCCCAATCTGTTGCGTTCATGCCTGTTTTAAAGGCACCATTTATCGTGTGAAGGCCACAACTGCCAAAGTTTAACAAAGTAGGGCTCTTTGGTGAATGTGAAAGATCCTGCTGAAGATCACTTAACAATTTTATGTTTACGTTAGGGCCATCCATAGAAACTTGTACGATTTTATTCATAATTTCAGGTGAAATTGCATTTTTAATGCCTTGAAGAAGATCTGAGGCTTTGGAATGCCCTAAAAATACTGATGTGTAATACCTGGTTTTAATCGGATTGTTCACTAAATCCCACCAACGAATATGCAGGTCCATTTGTTGCCGCTGACTCACCTTATTTAAGGATTCGTCAAAACAAAGAACTATATGAGAACATTCTTTCAGGTTTTTTTTTCAAACTCCCTTCCAAAGTACGGCGCCAAACCGAATACTACTACATCTAATCGAATACACTTTGGTATAATCTAATCGAAGTTTTGATGCAATATCACTATCTGGAAACTGGACTTTGAAACTGTTGGCACAACGAGCTGCAGCTGAAAAAGGAATGTGATTCACAACTATTTGTAAACACCAAAATATTTCTGATTTTGTCACGGACTCCGAAAGAAGATATTGTTTCACTGCAGTTTGGGGACGCGTCTTTGGAAAGTCACATGGCTGGATAACTGTGCTTTCCGAAGCAGAAGAAGTCGCTACTAGCATCTCGACTGCTAGAGGGTCCTGGTACAGAATTTGCTTTCGAAAAACATCTTCAACGAAAGACATTTTTGTCGGTTTTTTGTATTTGAAATGTGCTTAGCGGATTTAGCATGACTAGTTAAGGCAGTTCTTCCTTAGCTGTGAGTTAACCCAACTTCACTCGTGACGTCATCATCAACATTAGTCATAGAGACCTAGAGGTCGCCTTCTGACTATTTTGTACTCCGTAGAGCAAGAAGTAGCAGCACGGAGGCACTCGCAAATTGAACAAACTACTTTTATTTTCTTCTGATAAGTTCTTTCTATTAACTTATAATTACTCTAGATTTTCAAGGTTTAATAACAAAATTCACGGCTTATTCACGGTATACAAAATTCACGGCTTATTCCCGGTTTCACGGTTTTCCCGGTCGAGTGGGGACCCTGATATGGCTACACAGTGCACAATTTGCTTTGTCCCTGGTAGCTCAGTAATCGAGTTATCGTTCGGTGTGTGAGAGATTTGAATTCAAATCCTAGTTCATATAAACTTTTCTGCACATTTCTCAGCTTCCCTACGCACAAAAAGTGGTCTATAAAGATAAATGTGTATCTAACTCAAATTTTCAATCTTTACTTGGCAATGTCAATCACTGAATAAATAGGATGACGCCATTCCTACATTTCTTAATTTTACCAATAATAAATCGTACTACTACTAGTAGTTGTCGTCGTCGTCCCCTTCTCTCCCGCTTGCCAAGCTTCTACTGGCAGGTAAACACTCCGAAATGCCAACGCAACAGTATTAGAAAGTATCCACGAAACTAGGAAAATTCACACACGAGCGCTCAAAAAATAAATACGGCACAGCACCGTTTAAGAAAATTGGATAATTAAGTCATGAACAAGAACTGAAAATCGTCAAATACGAATGAGAGTTCGACGATGAGTATTTGCCGATCTTCGTTTCTTGTATTTGACCTTTAAAGACCTATTTCTTCCAATTGGTAGAGGAGTGTGTGTGTGTGTGTGTTTTTTTTTTTTTTTTTTTTGGGGGGGGGGGTAACGTAACTCCCTGTGTACTTTCTAGTAAGCGCGTATTCGTTGTCTTTAAGTTTTGACACTTGGTAATGTTTGCTTCATATTTATTTAGTATTTCTCTAACCTCAACTGAACTAGCAAAACTGGACGAGCCCAACAACTTCACCAGCTTTCTAAAGATATACAAGTTATTTGGTTTCAGGAAATGGTCATAGTATCAGGGGGATCGACCCATCGACCAGCTTCTTTGTTAATTTCTCACCTTGTTTCGATATGGAAGTGTAGAATCATATAGTCTTAGTGCAATTACATCTTAACTCACATCAATATTAAATAATTTTACTATTTAAAAAGTAAAACTCCATTTGTTTCATTTACATTGAGAGACAGTAAAGATACCATCTGTGCACTAACTTAAAGAAAAAAAAACGAGACTCTTACCCATCAGCTCTCTCCCATGGTTGTGATGGCCTTCGAAATTTATGGTCTGTACATCCTCCACCTCTTCCCATTTTAGGCGCTAATGATCCACAGGAATACATCTGTTTGAAAACAAATCAAGATATAAGTAGCCACAACATCGTATGTGTCAACAACACGATAATATATTACACTAATATACGACTACTGTTAAGAGCAATGTTGGATGCCCTTTAATGATCTGCCCCTTTTGTTATTATACACATTACAAGAGGAGCACTTATATACAAGGTGTCCCTAAAATACACATCAAAAATGTAAGATAACTGCTAACATCAAAACAAATAAAAAAGTTCCTATGAACATGGGTGAAGTTCCGTCTCGATTTGGAGCCACAGCGTTTCCAACTTGGAGCCCAAAATCGACGTCTAACTATGGGAAAAAATAAATAGGTCTCAATGAATCATAAACAACGCCTTGAATGAAAAATTCATTTTCGGAAATTTGTTTCTAATAACATGGCGGATATGACGAGTAAACACACGATGTCACTAGGTTGTCAGTATTGCCAACCCTGTGTAACGTTATTTTTTTTTCAAATGTCGTGTTATTGAGTATTTAGCATCCTCTAGTAATGGTAAACAATGTACGTAAAGCACACACCGCAGTACTGCAAACTATGGATGAAATATCCTAGGAAAATACGTAGTTTGTATTATATGGCGAAAACCTTTCTGTCCTACCTATCCATAGTTCGCAACACTGCGATATTTGGTGTAAGTGTTTACCATCACACGAGGGTGCCAAACACCCAATTACGCGACGTACTGTTATTTGAAAAATTTAAACGTTATACCGGGATGACAACAATGACATCGTGTTTTTCACACCTGATATTCACCATGCTGCTGAAAATAAATTTCCGCAAACTAAATTTTCATTCAATACAACGTTTCTCAATTACTGAGAATTGTTCATTTGCTTCCCATTGTCAGGCGTCGATTTTGGGCTTCAAGTTGGAAACGTTGTATCTCCAAAACGAAGCATGATTTCACACATGTTTATAGGAACTTTTTTTTTTTACTTGCTTTGATGTCAGCAATCACCTCTTAAATTTTTGTCGTGCATTTTAGAAACACCCTGTATATGAAAGAGCACAAAAAGCAGGCATCAATTAGTGTGTAAACGCTGAACTGTTTCTTGCACAGATCGACTAGAACAATAACTATATAACTTAGTGAACAAAATTATGTTTTAGAGCTAGGATTCTTAATTTATTTTCTTATTTAGACTACCCAGCTCCGTGGATAAGTGGCTACGACCGCGATCTTTGGATCGATAATGGGCAGGCACGCAAGTTTGAGGCTTTGAAGTCCAGTCGGCTGACTGTGCATGTGTACATAAGCTACCGTCAGGCTTCAGCAGTGTGCATCTCATTTATATGATCAATGTTGCGTTCCAAAATTACGGAGAGATCTTTCCAACGACACCTCAACCATCCTCCTAGCCCTAGTAGTTCCAAAGATATAAACTCTCCCACCCCCCCAAATCTTGCAACGCCCCTATCTCTGGCACACACACCCTTCCCCCGCTGCACTCTGGATGAATGATATGGGTTTGAGCTAGTCTCGTCCAGACCTTTTCAAAGACACCTCAACCACCTTTCTAGCCCCTAGTAGTTCCTGAATTGAAAGTTGTGGACAGACGAACAGAGTGGGCGCCTAGAGCCTTGTTGCTGAAGCCGAAAAGGGAACTTCTAAAAAAAATAATGGCTTCTAGTACATATACATTAAACATAATGGGGGCTCACTGAAAATTAATACTTATTAAAACATGTATGTTTCACCTGACCTACGGAAGACATAAATATCCCATTAGTATTTAGTGATTATGGTATTAATTATTTTCTCAGTTGCCACTACAAAATAGACAGACATAGAATGAACACCTATCAACAAATAGAAATCAAAAAGGTTTAAAAGTTATTTACTGACTACTTTGCTACTGCTAATTCAAAACGTGAGAATACAATACCTGCTTGTTTGAATGTAGTTCCATGTCATTATCTCTGATTCGTTTCACGACCCCAAACGTTGCGGGACCTTTCTCCATATCACCATATTTTTCAGACTCTGAAGGTTGATTCGAAATGTCCTTAAGGCCATCTACGACTTTGTTCATTACAAACGTCAATGCGTCTTTTCCGTAGGCTTTGACAACATTCGAAATGGCTGTTGCTCCTCCTTGTCTCACTGAAGGAATAGGATCTTCCAAATTGCGAAAAAACATAGGATACAATGAAGGCATGGCACTTTCAGACTCTCTTGGAAAGCAAAGGATAAAGTTTCCACACGCTAAACACGCAGCTGAAACGAAACAATACAGATAATTCAAAAAAAAATAAAAAATAAATAATGATTACAACACAAGATAAAGAAAATCACAAAATCTGAGAAATAAAGGTGAAAGGTCATTTTTTCTTTCTCTCTCCTCTCGCCCAATAGTAAATGAAAGCGTTCTTTACCAAATGCTTAGCTAGAGCGATGTTGCCATATACTTTCGACATTTAAAGTTGGGCCATTCTGAAATTAAAGAGAAATTTGAGTTCCAAAACTGAAAAATGTCAATTATACTGCCTGTAATTTAATATACCCATTCTTTGAATTTTATTTAAGTCATATGATTTTTTGAGCTCTGTTGACAGTTCATAGTTTTATTAAAAAATAGCACATATCTAATTGATGTCAGACACGGAGGTGACACACAGTTCCACGGAGGTGACCAACTTCTTGTTGTGTCCACTTTCCGAGTAATTCCATGTAAAGTAGACAAAACTGGCTGAGAAAGGTGCTCTGACTATTATCATCAGTCCTCGGCAAACCTAATAATTTGATTATTTAACACTTATTTTGTAGGTTTCGGCAGTTCAAAATTGAGATTAAATATATATTTCTTTTTTTTAAACAACTGGAATATGAAGATGTGCTGTCGTCTTTTAAATCAAAGGAACCTCTAACTTATTGGCCTCTCTTCCCGGTCCTTGAAAGTTCTCCCCTGTAGTTTGCCGGTCCGTCAGTATTAAAAGGTTGAAAATCACTGTTCTAGAAGATATGATAATCTTAAAATGACGCTGATGAAAATATGCAACTAATACAATCGGGAAAATTACCTGAGCTAGTCTACTTTCCAGGTCTGTGATATTTGGAAACTGATTCTAGATTTAGACTTCGAACTTTTAACTTATAATACCCTAATTATTTAGGGAAATATTTTACAGCTTGGACTTTGCTGGTTAGCAATCTACTTCGGTAAGTGTAAGCTGTATTAATTATCCCTTTGTAATAAATTCTTTCAAGTTTCTACTACATTATCGTTACACTACTCATAACTATTTTTCATAGTACAAACCAATATTTATGTTTGTGTGTTTTGCAATGGTAGAACTCACAGTAAACACTACCTTGTATACCGTACGTCTAATCCCTACTCACACCATACCTTCAATACCCCCTTTTCCGACCGGCAGTAGCTCAGTTGGTACAGTGCTGGCTTCGGATTCGCGCCCAGCGACAGTTCTTTCTAACTGAGGTTTTCTCTGGTTTCTCTTGGTCGCACCAGACAAATGTTAGGAAGCTACCACGAATAATAACAGGCCAGATTTCTTTCAAAATCCTCCCCTTTGTTATTAATATCCTACGTAAAATGGCCTCTGTCTGAGCTGTATTAAGACTGTTTTTAAAAATAAATAAACAATCACACAATATAGAGTAAACATTACAGTAATTTTAGTGAAATACGAGTGATGCTGATTCTTTTTTTCGGAAAGAAAAGAATCAGAAAAATACTTGGCGCCAATTGGAGCGTGTTTCAAGTCTACAGTACTTAACAAACTTCCTCTGAAAGACAGAAAAATCCCTTTCGGTAGGCCTACAGGCTGAGGTAGATCTCGAAGTTTTTATTTTTTTTTTATTTTCAAAAATTCAAATATCGCTTTATATGAGAGTTATAGAGAAACTATTTATTGTTTTGTAGATTATTCATCAAGAGCTGTTCAACGATACCTCACAAGATATATATATATATATATATATATATATATATATATATATATATATATATATATACTCGCTTTGTTTCGCTTGGAGCGCTGCCCCCAGACCCCCGTAGGAGGTTCGCCCCCCCAACTTCAGTGCTTTTGAGAGGATGTACCTCCTTTATCTTAACCAAAATCTCACTGCAGCACTACACCACCATGGTATCCATCCGTACTTTCCCACGGGGGGCTGCGCCCTCAAAAGGAAGGTTTGCCCCATTTATTGTAACCTACTCTTGGTCATACACCTTCAAAGAAAATTTCGTTTCTCTACCTTCAATGATTTGGAAATTGGATTTTTGGGGCGGCCATTTTGGATCCAAGTTGACGACTTTTTGAATGTTTTCTTATATTGTCGTGACTTACTTGTGATGGTACAACTTAAAGTAAAATTTCATTTATCCAGCTCAAACGGTGTGCAAAATGGGATTTTGGGCGGTCATTTTGGATCCAAGATGGTGAATTTTCCCAAATGTTGTAATATTTCCCTAAACTAGTCGTCATAATGCACCTTTATGCCAAATTTCGTATCTCTAGCTCAAACGGTGTGGAAAATAATTTTAGGTCCGCCATTTTGGATCCAAGATGGCGTCTTTGGATACATCATGTAATATTTTCGTAACATACAAGTGATAAGGCACCGTCTTACCAAATTTGATATTTCTAGCTGCAGCCGTTTAGGCTGTGTATTCTATACAACAATTGGTTCGGCGGCCATTTTGAATCCAAGATGGCGACTTTTTCAACATTTCATAATATTTTCTTGAACTACTAGTGACAATACACCTTTATGTCAAATTTCGTATCTCTAGCTCAAACGATATGGAAAATAGATTTCTTACTTCCGCCATTTTGGATCCAAGATGGCGTCTTTGAACTCATTAGGTAACATTTTCGTAATCAAAAAGTGATGTTGTACCTTTATGCCAAATTTGATTTCAATAGTCCCAGCGGTTTAGGTTGTGTATTCTATACAACAATGGGTTCGGCGGCCATTTTGGATCCAAGATGGCGACCGATTTTGCTCATTAACGAACTTAACCGAGCTATTAAGCCTAGAAACAACATATAAAAATTTGGTTCAAATATATCTTCAAAATTATGGCCGCTAGCGTGTTAATATATAAATATACACTTTCATATCGTACCGATCTCAATAGGTATATTTTCTTGGAAATCTACCTATTGAGATCGATACGACATGAAAGTATATATTTATATATTAACACGCTAGTGGTCATAATTTTGAAGATATTTGAACCAAATTTTTATATGTTGTCTGTAGGCTTAATAGCTCGGTTAAGTTCGTTAATGAGCAAAATAAGTCGCCATCTTGGATGCAAAATGGCCGCCGAACCCATTGTTGTATGGAATACACAGCCTAAACCGCTGGGGCTATTGAAATCAAATTTGGCATAAAGGTACAACATCACTTTTTGATTATGAAAATGTTACCTAATGAGTTCAAAGACGCCATCTTGGATCCAAAATGGCGGACCTAAAAATCCAGTTTCCACACCGTTTGAGCTAGAGATACGAAATTTGGCATAAAGGTGCATTATGACGAGTAGCTTAGGGAAATATCACCATCTTGGATCCAAAATGACCGCCCAAAATCCCATTTTGCACACCGTTTGAGCTGGATAAATGAAATTTTACTTGAAGTTGTACTATCACAAGTAGGTCACGACAAAATAAGAAAACTTTCAAAACGTCGTCAACTTGGATCCAAAATGGCCGCCCCAAAAACCCAATTTCCAAATCATTAAAGATAGAGAAACGAAATTTTCAATGAAGGTGTATGACCAAGAGTAGGTTACAGTAAATGGGGCAAATCTTCCCTTTGGGGGCGCAGCCAACCGTGGGAGGGTGAAGATGTACTCCGTGGTGGTGTAGTGCTGCAGGGAGATTTTGGTTAAGATAAAGGAGGCGCATCCTCTCAAAAGCACAGAAGTTGGGGGGCGAGCCCCGGCTCCCAGCGAAACTTCGAAATCTACCTCAGCCTGTAGGCCTACCGAAAGGGATTTTTTTCTTTGAAATCTACCTAAAAGCTATTTTCGGTTACAGGGCAATTTCTGTGCAAAAACTCCTTTCTTTTGCTTGCTGTTAATCACAAAATGTCAGTGGTAGAGAGAAAATATCAAAGTTTCTAATAAAAAAAAAGCTATATATGTACCTACAGCATAAGCCTTTCATACATCTAAGGGAATGAGGTATCTTGGAAATCTCTCTTCCAGAACCAAGATGGTTTTAGTTTTAAGTACAATATCGGCACACGCCTGATGGAACTTAACGACATCCGAAAAATAAAAACTCACGTCAGTTCGGTTGGCAACAAGACTCGAACTTACACGACTTCTCAGTGTCGTTCCGCGACCGTAACCACTAAATCATAAGGGCTGGGTTCAAGAGGTTTACATGAAAATACTAATCGGAACAAGTGTGTCAGGACTTCTATTACTAAAGTCTGTGAAACATTGTCTACCTTTTTATAATAGTTTCTTCTATTTTTTTAAAAAATATATATGAACTTACCATCTCTGACAGGCCAGCTGTCATCTTGAAAACATATAAGTAGTGTGTTAAGCAACCTCTGCACATAGGGTCTAACTGCTTCTGCTTGGATTTTCGCAGCTAATTCAGCGATGCAGGCACAAGCCGCTTCTCGTACCGCATGATTATCCGACTCTGTAGCAACGATGTAATAATCAACCTGAAATAAACAAAAATTAAATTAAATTCTGCTGTTTTATTACAATCGTGATAAGTTTTACAGAAACCGAAAGTAAGATTTAAATATTCTAATATATAGTTAATTTTTAATTTCAACGAAAAATTTGAGACAGGATTGAATGTTGATGTAAAATTCAGGGTTATAGTTGAAGTGAGATATTGAATATGGTTAATGTAAAGCAACGATCTCCCACAAAAGATGGCAGCACTACTTCCGTATGTGTCTACTGTATTGTTTTGTTGCACGAAAGTTCAATGCTGCTCCTACAAATTCCAGCCTAGATTGTCCTAACTTTCTGAGAAGGAAATACATAACCTTGTACCTTGAATTTTATTGGTCACCGCACTTATGTGGAGAATCATTCTAGAATCTCCAAAAGTGTCTGTGCCATACAATATTTACGTTATATCTAATCTTGTTTCTCCTGTTTTTGTTCCCAGAGTAGGGTTTATTAAACATTTATTTCATTCTCGTCTGCCTTCTTAAGTTACTTTTTCACCATCTACACATTTTTGTTTATTTATATGCTCATAAAAGTCTTTCGTAAGTGTCGAAACTTAAGGATATAAGGGTAGTGTTTCACATCTTAGTTCGCTTACTTTTATAGGAGGATCAGTATCTGTAGTTTTATACGATCAATATGCTTGAAGACATTTATTTTCACGAACATTAATTAAGTAATCCAATGTAAATTTACGTGGCGAGGACCATATCAGGTGCTTACCTTTAACATGGTACATCATCCTCGCTACATAAAAAACATATTTATACAGATAATTTCCCATCCACAACCAAACACACAGTCGTTCATCGAAATCCTTTTGTTTTAGTATCTGGCAACACAATACAACAACATTGCACCTACCTTGTTTCCGCCCGGGACCGCCATTTTTTTTTTTTTTATTCCCATAACTTTCCTTTTGCACCTGAGAAAGCCAATGAATAATTTGGCGAAATCAGTTGTGTTTGTGTTTTTAATCGCAACAGTTAGAAGATACGATAGCAGCGAGGATGATGCACCATGTTAAAGGTAAGCATAAGTATCATGTACGTTGGACGGAACCACTGAGAAGATCATTTCTTTACATGACTAAGGGCCATATTTATGAATCACTCCCAAGAGGTGGGTGGCTCCCAGGAGCATATAATTTCAATGCCCTTGGGAGTCACCAACTCTTGGGAGTTATTCATAAATATGACCCCAATAATTCTGTATCTCTCGGTACTTAACCAAGAATCAATTACATTGAATTTATTTTAAGGCCTTTAGGCAACTATGGCTCAGGCCGTATGGATGATGATGGGATGAATTGGTGGAATGAAGAATGTGGGAGGAAACGGGAGCACCCCGAGAAAACCCACGCACACGGTGTTTGTCCACCACGAAGCCCACATGGCATGAGCAGGGATCGATCCGACGACCTCTAGCACCAGAGGTGAGCGCTCTACCAACTGAGTCACCGTGGCCCGGTACTTAATCAAGAGTCGTCTATCCTCGTGTTTTAATCATCACCTTATCTTGCCTTCTAAATAACTGGTAGCTGAGGAGGTGTGATTATTTGAATTTTTATTTATGGTTTCGGTATCTAAGGCTCAGGTTAGTTGTTGATTTCTAAGTTCTCCTTCCAACTGAAATGCGAAGGAACTGTTGCGCAGATCTGTCAACTTATTGAGTGTCCATAAAATTTTGGGCACGAGTGTATATTTATTGCTATTAGTACTGTTATATCCATCTTTTCATACTAATTAAGATAATGTATCTTACTAGTTTTCTTTTATACAGTTCTTAATGTTATACGCTTCTCTAGAGTTCACTCCACTTCACTTCTTTATAACTGGTGGCTATGGGGGCGATTATGGTTAATTATTATACGATGAATCGCTTACAGACAGAAACACACACACACAGAGAGAGAGAGAGAGAAATCGAACCACATATTTCACTTCACATGTAGCAGGATTTACTATTTGATTAGTTATTTTAACTATTTTCTGGATAAACCCCTGTGAGTAGAATACAAGGTCTGTTTATTTCAATAATAATTTAACTCGCACATTACCATGAGAAGACACAACGCACACTTAAATTATAAAAAGGACTACATTCACTGACGTGTGGTCAGGTCACTAAGACAGGTTTACATTTGACATCACAAAACATCTCAGACATAGCATAGACCAAAATCACGACTATTAAGCGTAGACCAAAGTGCCGCCACACTCCAGTATATCGGAAAATAGTATGAGACAGTAAGGTTAACAAGAAAAATATAATTCATTTACGTTCGAATAACTAGATGTTCCTCGTGTACACTAAAAACATAGAGAACATTAAAAATATTGTTGTCGAGAATATTTTCGCGTCTCTAAAAGGTATGCTTCATCGGTCGTATTTAAGGTGAGGTAATATGGATAAAAGGAAATTATTGGGATGAGCAGTACGTATGGCCTTGCCCACTGTGTTATCTTACTGGTAAAATGGTGGATGTCCATGGCATTAGCAGGAAGAAGGTACCAATGGAATGCATCCTACTTAAAATGAACCACAAAAATCTATGTAAAACACTTACAGTGTATGGGAAAGGAAGTTTTTTTTTTTTCAAAGGTCTCAAAAGATATAAGGGAATAAATAAAGAAAATGCTGGTTAGTGTTTTTTTACTTAAATAAAGGCAACCAAAAGTTGTTTTAACAATTCTTGTTCAAAGAAGGTTAATTATAAAAACTTTCATAGACTCTTCGTTCTTAGTCTGACACTCTTTTTCGATATTACTGTGGATACAAAGGAAGACCTGAAACTGGAGTTTTACTTTTTACACCTACATCTCTTAATATTTCTTTTGGTCTTATCTACACACTGGCATGAAATTTTATATACCCCGCTGAAAAAAACATCTCCAGGAGCAAAATAACTTAGCGTCTTTTTGGGTAGTATCACTGCAGGAGTGATATTGGAATCAATCTGTGGTGGGCTTGTCCATGGGGATGTCTATCTAAGTTTTTAGTTTGTCTTGTACATCTTTTATCACGATGTTTTTGTTTAGTTTTCCGGTACCAATCTAACATGGTTGACTTACAAAGCTTTTTTTTTTTTTTTTTTTTTTGGGTGGTGGGGGGCGGAGTCCTAAGCGAATAATAAAATCCTATAAGTCAGCCAGCACCGTATAAATGTTGTGCTCGCAAAAAGGAATTAGACCATTGTAATGGATGACCTGAGTTTTTGTGTGTATATTGTTTTCCTGAAATTCGATTGCGATATATTTGAAGATCAGAATGCCTTCAGATGCACAATCATCCCAGAATCCGATTCCCTAAAGCAGCGTTCCGTAAACTATTTTCAAGTGCGGACCAGTTTTATTAGCTGATAGGTTCAACGGACCACCCTGCGTCTGCGCCTGCCTGCCCTCGAGGACCATAGTTTGCGGAACGCTGCCTTAAAGAATGTGAATTTGAAGACATTATTATTTTTTTCTAGATCATCTTAGATACACAAAAACTTATGTATAATACAATACGTATTATGACAGTATCGAATTCGGAGCAGACTGAAACAAAGTGATGTCTTGTTGAATTTAATTTTTAAGGCCTTTAGGCAACTTTGGCTCAGGTCGGATGGATGATGTGATCATTGGTGGAATGAAGAAAGTGGGAGGAAACGGGAGAGCCCCGAGAAAACCCACGCACACGGCAATGTCCACCACAGAACTCACATGGCACGAGCAGGGATAGAACAGAGGATACCAAGCACCAGAGGTGAGCGCTCTACCATTGAGCCACCGCGGCCCCAGGTGATGCCTTGTCTCCACTACTCTATTAAATTTGCATTAGAATATAAGATTCTAAAAATTAAAGAGGACAATTTTTTTTTTTTTAAATGGGCTAAATTGAATGGCTTGAATAAGCAGTTTGTTTACGTAAATGATGTAGATTTAATAGGCAATGATATAAATAAACTATGGGGAAAAGCGAAGATTATAATACATCGTGGATAGGAAGGCGAAGGACAGCATTAGAAGGGATCTTTGAGAAACAGGTGTGTGTTAGTTCAGCAATTTTCTCACCGGTTGGTGATTTTATGTTATCTGACTTGACGTATGACTCGAAATATGTTTGACACTCTCGGTGGTCGTGAAGTGTGACGCGTCAGGCTAGCGTCCAAAGTTTTGAGTTCTAATCCCGGCTGGGCATGACTGTCTGTGGATGTAAAAAGCATTCCACGCATAAAATCGGGACTTGCTGAAGTCAATACTTACTAAAATAGACCAACAAAATACAGTTTTAATTGCATTTAATTTATGGCCTTTAGGCATCTAAGGCTCAGACCGGGATAAGGGAGGGGAAATGATTCGGGAAGATGTCGACCAGGGCCTATGTTGAAGGTGCCATCCCAGCATGGTGTGACTGAGGGAAAAAAACCTGGAAAAACTACCACGACCTCCCAAATGCTACATCAACGCTCTACCACTGAGCTACGTCAGCTCGGTAACTTTTCTACGAACCGAGAATGATGTTTATTAGCAAATAATATGTATCTCCATCAATCCTGTCACTATGAGATTGAAATCCTTCGTTTAAACCCTATTCCGTCTCGGAAAAGAAATTCTCTACTCACTACACTAGTCAAAGGTTACAGTGGCACGAGAAAAATGACATTACAAGCACACCATTCAGATTATTTGCTTCTATCTCACCACATGACTGATGTACTTCTGCACTAAATCCCTTCCGGAAGTACCTGTGACCTGCCGCCAAGTTTCCTGGGAATAAATTCGTACTCCTTCAGCTACATAGTACCTGAAACATAACAAAACAATTAATGAAAATAACAACAGGTATTCGTACTGATTACGTAGCGAGAAAAACATAATGAAAAGTTACACCAACCTTGCGGTGCGTGATTTTGCATTTCTTCGACGAGCCAGCTTTGGTATATACATCCCCTTGAGTTCCCCCTTTTTTAGATGTCCTAGTCCTGATTTTAATTTTTAACCTTTGGGGACCTACCGAACGCCCGTCCAGCATTTATTTTAGTGTGTATTTTCATTGTGAGGACTCACGTACCGCACGGTAGGTGTAACTTTTCAACAACAAGGTAATTTGCATACAACACACGGTAGGTGTAACTTTTCAACAACAAGGTAATTTGCATACAACACTTCAGTGTGTGATTAGTATACACCGCTGAAATATCACAAATACTTTTATCTTCCAACATCCACTATGTTAATGACCTGAAGAATGCATATATCAGACATGTACTTAGGACAGGTAATGTTCGTCATGGAACTTTAAAATTTATGGCTTTCAAGCATCTTTGCCTCAGGCAGGGATAGGCCAGGGAAAATAATCAGTCAGGACCTAAGTTGAAGGTACAATAGCGGCATTTGCCTGATGTAGCTAGGGAAAATCCTCGGTCAGGATGGTCAACCGCTGGTGCTTGGCACGAAATGTATACTGTGTTGTCTTTCAGAAGTTCTGAACTCCATCAATAGGAAATAAATTATGTATCAAGATAAATAAATGTGTAACGGGTCACTATGCTTGTTAAGCTTTTAACTTGAAAATTGCCACTTTATTTATGAACACCCTGTAACGATGGCTGCTGCTTCTACGTTGTTCTCTCACGGTTTCTATGGGATATTGCTTGGCAATCGTAGACTTAATTTATTTTGCTATACATTCCCAGAGTTAAAGCTTAACGCTTATAAAGCCCGGTAATCAAGGTGTGAGTGTTTTGTCTAGCATAATACCTACTTATTTAGGAATCAATAGCTTCTTTATTCAAGAAGCATTCTCATTAGTATAGGAGTGGAACTTGTTCTTTGAGTTCGGTGGATGAAATGAAGATGCAGTATCAATACACATCCCTATACAGACTTTTACAATATGTTTTACACATGTATCATTACATTTTATAACATAGTTCCGCTAATCAGGAGCCAATCGAAATCATATACCTGGGTGTCCATGACAACCCAATAGGCTAACTATATTCACGGTTTCAATAAATCAAATTGCGGTCATACTATCTTTTTTATCGTCTCGAACGAGACTGAGTTGTACAGAAACTTATCCAAAATGATTACCGGGATATCACCTAACATTATAGCGGATTAGTAGATTATATCGTATAGTATACATACTAATAGCCATGTCCGTGTACATGGCCATTATACACAGACACATCCCATTATAAACCTTACACTGGCAGGGAAGGACATTTTTGGAAGAGATGACACCTTTTTATTATTATTATTTATTTGTTCTTCAAAAGAACGGCCATCCCTAGTCAGTAGACTGACGGAGAATTGAAACTTTCCTTAAGTCTCGACAACCCAGCGGTTATTTTTGTGCATTATTGAAGTTTGCCTCAATGATGTTTTCCACTCATTTATCTGAAGATAAAAATGCTAGTATAACTAAGAGCCAATGTCAATTCATCCAATGTATGAAACCCAAAGTCTAATATTTAGCTGAAATTTGGAGTGAGGCTTCTTTCAGTCATACAATGGAAAAGTCTGAATTATTATTGCAATATGTTCGGTAGTTTAGAAATGACAGTGGTTTGAAAAGTGTATAAAAAGATAAAAAATGTTCGCTTGATGCCCCTGTTTGTACTGTTATGCTACAGAAACACCTGCATAGCACCAGAACGAAAAAAGGGAAGACATCCAAACTTTTCACAGTGTTTCGGCTTAGCATGAGATTCACATATACTTACTTATGGAAGGGTATCTCTTGTATTACCTGTAGTAAAAATTGTTGAACTTAGCATTTTGCCCAGTTCGATTACGTTTTAGACTTTTAATACGGAGGACTAAAATTATCAAGCAGACTTTAATGGTAACAATGATTTTTATTTAAATGTCCTATGATAAACCAGTCCGCAGATGTTACATTTTCCGTAAATGTCTGTAAACACAAAATCTGGCAAGCGCCGCAATATAAAAATGGCCACCATAAATTAATCTGTTGGGATAAAAATAAAAAATTTTTCGAAAGGGGCCGAGCAACCAAGCAGGACGATTTCAGATGGTCCTTCTAGCATTAGCCGAACGTTTCCTAAGCAATATGAAAAATGCTCATTATTTTTAAAGGAAGCAAAACACCTCTCCATTTTTTTTGTGTTTGAAGTACTTTTCATCCTCTTTCCAAAAATGCATGTTGTTTGTCTCCGCTGGTTTTCCCATGTGAGATGGGGTCAGCATATTCCACAGGTTCTGGCAGATGTTCTACGGCCGGATGCCCTTCCTGACACCAACCCAGACCAGCAATCCGGGTATGGGCGATCGAAACGTTACTATGAAATAGAGCTCCTACCGGGAATCAAACCCAGGACCCCTGGCACCGAAGGCGAGCGCAGTAACCACATGGCTACGCAGGAGCTCATAATTATAACCATTATTGGTAACAATAATTTTATATAAAATGATTTACTTGAAGGTTCTATAGAGAACCACTGTCAACAATGCAACACATTAGCATGCAAACAATTAGCGGTTTCCACGGCAGAGTAGATTTTATGCTACTCTCACCAAGACGCCATTTTTGTATTCTAAATATAAAGATGGCGAATGGTACCGTACAAAAACTCGGCGCGCACCTAAACCGCTCACAATTTTAGGGCAAATCCAAACGGGACACGAACCAACTGGACGCATCTTGTGGAAGGAGTCCTCACACTCGCTGCCTCTTCCATCCACCAGCAACTACAGAAAAAGTGCGGATGTGTCTGAGTGTGTCTTAAGGAAGAAGACTGCTACAGCAGAAAGAGAGATTGCCTACAAAGAAGTCTGCATTGGCGAACTGGAGCTGGCCATTTTGCAAGGCGAGGTTGAACTTCAGAATACTGAATTCACAAGGAAGCCTCTTCGAAAGATGCCAACTAAATTGACGGCTCCTCCTGAAAGCGCACGAGAGACGTTAACGATCAAAAGGGACCTGGAAGAAAGTTTGTACCAACTAAAGAGGCAACGCAAAGAGCTCATCGGAGATCTGTATGATTATTATAACCGATGGCACGAATTTAGATGAAACACAGAGCAACAAGGACGATGTAGTTGACTGACGCTATCAAAGTGGCAAAAACATGAGAAGTACCTGTGTGATTGAGGGTCCCTGGTGCGAGATAACTTCTCGTTGTGTTTTAGAAGGATCAGTCAATTTTACTGGTAGCTGCCGAAAGAGAATCTTGTGAATTCTGTCTGAATGTTTACCTTTTCTTTAACAATGGCTTCTTCTAATTTATTAACGCAAATTTCGTAATAAGTAATCTGTCTTTTAAAGCAGCAATCTGATTCCTTAATTCAATTTTCTCTTCTCATCAGGTCCTCTGATGAAAGTACTAGTACACGCTAGGGAATGTTCACCAGGGGTTGGCGACTTTGTGGGCTGTTTCCAAATGATTCTTCCAGGAGTGGTTGATATCGGTTCTTTTGAGAACCAAAAACTCCCTTCCGAAAGGAAGGAAACAGCTCTCTTTAGAGCCACCTTATCTATTCCAGAAACGGTCTTTCTCAAGGTCCCCGGAACCTTTCCGAAAGGAAAAGAACTGGTTCTTGTCAGAGCTAGCAATTCTCAAGGCCCCGAACCTTCCCAAAAGAAAAGTAAATGGCTCTTCTCAAAGCCTTAATTTTGAATCATTACAAGATCATGAAGAAACTTTCGAGAAACTCCTAATGAAGCGAAGAAGAAAGGGTTTGATTGGAATTTGAATCCAATTTCACCGACAAACAAGGCGCCAAGGAGATACAAGGGTTCTGAAGATTCATCAGCTATTGATTCTGTCAGTTGATACTGCAGCAAAGCGTATTACGTTATTTTAGATGCAGCTCTGAAAGGATTCGAGTCACTATTTGACCAGGAAATCTACGTACACCGTATAAAGAAACTGGTCATGTTAATAATACCTTTCCTTCATTCACTTTTGCCTGTTTGAAGTTACCTGTATATGGAAACAGTGTAAAACGAAGAAACCTACGTTCAACAATTTTTACTACAGGTAATACAAGAGATATGTGAATGAATGCCTCATGCTAAGCCGAAACACTGGAAAGTTTGGAGGTCAAATCATTTTTTCGTTCCGGTGCTATGCAGTTGTTCCTGTAGGCTACTAGTACAAACAGGTGAATCAGGTGAACATATTTTTATCTTTTTACACACTTTTTTCAAACCACTGTTACTTCTAAGGTACTGAACATACTGCAATAATAATTCAGACTTTTCCATATACGATAAAGAAGCCACACACCAAATTTCAGCTATATCCAAGACGGTGGGTTACGTTTTTCTCGTGCATTGAATGATTTGACATGGAATGACCCATTTCATTCAATCTCCATGCATGCTAACAATAATCTTTCTGTTTTTCCCTTTCCTCTTGAAAAGAACAGTGTGAAGAAATACACTTACCTGTTCAAGCACATTTGTGCCAATAAATCCGGATAGAACACCTCCCTTGTTTCTTTGTTAGGCAAGGAAAGCAAGAATTTCCTAGAAGCAACCGATGCTGCCAAACGAACCTAATGGAAACAAAAAACGAACGACTACAGATAATTTAGAACTTGAACGAGATTCCAGTTTGTACAAAAGTATTTACAGTTGCTATTACCTCTGCTGCTACAAAATACAGTACAGTAAGTAGAACACTAAATAAAACTGCTCATTACATAGCTTGTATTTTCTCCTTGTTCTTATTTTCGAAATTACTTTGGCCATTTCTACTCAATGCTTAGTTTCCAAAGAGAAGTTAATGAGCTTTCATACACAACATATATAAAATTATTACAACATGCGTAAAGACTTAGTGTTGCAGTAAACTTCGAAGAGAAATTTTTTATAGCAAACAGAAAACCATTATTTAACAAATGAAAAACAATAAATTCTCAAATTTCGTTGCTACCAAATTGATGACTTTTTACAACGGAAAGCCACGGAAACCCACCCTCCGTCATACAATAACTACGGTAACCAATTTCGGCACGGGGCTGACGGTTCGAGTCCTGCTGTAGGACATCCTGACAGGTTTTAAAGGATTTCTCCTCAGTTTCACCTGCAACTTACAGTATCCCGACCTGAGCTATATACGTCTAAATTTTAAAATCCTTAAATAAATTCAAAATTCAAATTAGTTTCTGGTAAAACGTTCGTAATAAAATGCGATGTCAAATTTATACGATAAGTAGTCTCTCGTGACTATAGGATTACACATCATAGGAAACATATTTCCAATACGATTTAGAAAAATTTTGAGCGAGTAATCAACATCGGCACAAAAATAGCAAAAAGAACTAAAAACTATTGTTTAGAGATGCCTCCTAATCTAGAAACTTTTAATTATTTCACAATTACTGTATATACAGAACGATGCTCTTAGTACTAATGGGTTACTTACAGTATGTCGATATACACTACTTTGTAAATTTGGTAAATTTTATTTTTATACGGGCCAGTCTAGTAACTGGACTTGGGCCCGTCACGATTCGCCCTTTTAGTTGTTAAAATCTACACCCATACCCCTGCCGGGACTCGAACCCGGGACCTTTGAGCCGATGGTCTACTGCCGCAGACCGCTCGGCCACCCGGCCGGCTACACTACTTTGTGATTCATTCTAAAGAAAAAACAACAGTAAATTCCACTAACGTTTAAAAATTACAACTAAATATAGCCTTAAAGACAAGTATGACACCTTACAAGTTTCAAAAATCAGAGTGTGAATACGTGTATTATGTTGCCTGAGAACGAACCAAGGCTGAGACAAGTAAGTTAAAAATAATCCACGAAGGGGATATACTGATGAACATTTGAAGCTTTACACTTCTGCGTTTTACAGCATCTTAGGTTACAATGACTTCTGCACTATAAAGCTAGGCTTACGTAATGTTTCTATTTATAAGCATGGTAGATCTATCCAGTCGTAGTTTCTGTTCAGATAACAAATGAATTAGCCAGTCACCGGGAAAAAGACGTTCTTTTCGATTGAAACTGAATGGGAAAAATTAGTGCCGTAGCACAGCCCCCTCTTGGATACTTTTTTTTTCTCTCTCTCTCTCTGGAAGCTAAATGACACACTACAGAAAAGAATGGATGTGATTTTCGGATTCCTCGTTTTTTGTTTAGTAAAATTAATGGGTTACTTCAACCTTCCGTTTTTTTAGGTGCGACAGACTCTTTCTTTTCAATCTCAAGAACGAAAAAAAAAAGTTATAAAAATAAATAAAAGGTTAGTCTCACCTGACTCCAGTTATCTGCCAATCCCACTGCAAGATGCCTACTGAACTGATGACCATAAGCGTAAATAGGATTAACAGCACTCACACTGTCTCTGCCTTCAATATCTGTAACAAAGTACAATCAGAAATTTACTAAATCAAAAAATAAATGAACTAAAAAAAAAAAAACGTGAAATGGAATTAAGTGTCCCGTCACTACATTACACCCGTAACAAATCAATTTCCTTTTAAATTTACGATGCAGTCTGATTACAGATTATGTATTGGAAAGGTGTTACACAGTACACTATTTATGTTTTTGTCTCGCAATTGATATTCGTTGTGCTATCTGGCGGCTAAAAAGCAAAATATTTTTTTTTAAAACCTTGTGATGATGGAAATTTGGACAGTGTTACCAAATTTTGTGTAACACTGTATTTCTAACTAATAAATAACCTAAGTTCAAGGAATGTGAATTGTCGTTCGTAATATCAGTGGTTTAAAGTCTACTTAAAACTGAAGGCCCCCGTCTTTACGACGTTATCACTATTTCCACCCAATGCAAAGCAATGACAAACCACCATCGGTTCACTTTGCTCATAAGTCTTCGAGCAGAATATTCATCATTACATTATCAAAATATAATTATTCCTTGTGAGTAGTTCTGTACGCAAGTAAATGCCACGGCTTTTCAATTTTTTTATTGTGAGCGCCTTCTTTACTACTTCCGCAGTGACTTTTTTCTTTCTCTTCTCTTTTGTTATTACGAAGGCGATAATTTTTAGATGAAACAGTGGGATGTTGATGGTTCATGGGGGAGGAGCCTCAAAGCTCCCGGGTTCTATCCACCTCAGCTTTCTCAGTAAAGCGGTGGAAATAAACGCGAAGTTATAAATGTTTCGGCGCCGAGATCACTTACGCTCCCGACTGATGGATACTGTTGTAACACGCACTGTCCCAAGTGATGCCAAGAACAAGTGTCTAAATGAACTCCCCAACGGCGTACTTCCAGGTAATGAATGAGAAAGCCCATCCAAATCTACCATTCTCAGCCAGGCGCTATCCACACAAGGTACCGTCCACTTTCTCAGTATCCCCAGGGGCCCGTTGTCAAGTCGTCGAAATCATGTCCGCGGTCATGCGGGTACGGTATCACTCACAACAAAGGAGCAAATAGAAATAATGAAGCGACTGGGGATGAAAAAAAAAATAATTGTAACTTCCTAATATTTCATAATAGTTCGAGTAGACTAACTTGTCATATTCTAATAAGGTTAGATTGTGCGTTAACTTTCATTCGATTCGAGTGGGTAAGTAACACTAGGACATATGAAGGGCAAGGAAATAAAACAAGGGATGTCCATTTTCGGGCTTTTCGGGTTCTGTGACCTTTCTGTTGGTGAAACGTGGTACTTAAAACAAACCCCGTGGCACGACAGCCCATTAAGGGCCCAGGCCTATCAGCATGCTTTGGCACTCTTGCCGTAGAGGTGACATGTGCTTTGCATCTCGGCTCCTCCTCGCCCTTAATAGCGGTTTTCGTGACCGGAGTCCACTACCTCTTTATTCAGGTAGCTCCCCAATTGGCCTCGCGACGTTGGGTGGACGCCACACAGGCAACACCATCTGGAGTACTGCAACGGTCACCCGTCCAAGCACTGACCAGACCCAGAGCTGCTTCACTTTAGTGATCTTACGGGAACCGGTAGACCAGCTCGGCTAGGGCGTTGCCTGAAATGTCGTACTACTGAACGGAATATTCCATACGTGCTGAGACGTAGAACGGAAAAAGCTTCAAAAGGAGTGGTGAACTATTGTCTTACGAAGTGTTTTCAACATTAAAACACGCTTTTCTCGAAAAAGCATTTTTGTAACATTCCTTGTTTTTTCCCCCTTACCCTTCATATTAGTATGGCTTTAGGAGAAAAACATATCCATATGGTTAATGCGAACAGTCTCTGATTCCTAGTAACTAAGAGAACTTGTAATGAGTACACAGGAAACCTTTGTCGTTAGAACTACGTATATTTAATGCATGGCCACTTCCAATATAGGTTTCACTTTAGCTTGATATCAATAATCAGTTCTTATTAATGAAGAATATTCCAACATATAAAACAATTATACGACACATAAACAGGATCCTCAAGCGTTGCACGTGTCTTCCAACACAATCATTCTTCTTTTAGTAGCGTTACTTTTCAAAATCGTATAATTTCAAATATGTCACACACTTTATAAAATCTGCTACTGTTCCGACGATATCCACAATACGAAAACGTAGATGGCACCTTCAAACAGTCTGACATACTTTTAAACCAAATTACACAATAATAAATATTCATCACAAATGAAGTTTCCTTTCTGCTGGTCCTCCGTTCCAGCAGCAACGATTTAGCTCTTCGTGGCTATTGGCAGTCCAAAGACTGACCTGTGATGAGGTCGCCACTCCCCTACTATGGTGGAAGGGAATTTATCTAGGGAGGCGACGGAGCAGAATAAAAGTAGTAGTAGTAGTCGTCGTGCCAACATGCAAGCGTACTAGCCATATTTCATGGAAAACCTAACGAATACTTTTGACTTTGCACCAACGCGCAGGAATATTAGCTGGTCCAAGATTCGGCGCAATAAATTTTATTCTCGTGGAAAAATAAATTAGTAATAGTTGTAATAGCTATTCCATATCCTTGCATGGATATTTCATATCTGTGCTATGTTCAAGCAGTTCGGAGAAAAGACAATAGATGACAAGAGTTAACTGCATTCCATATCCTCGCTTGGCTATGGAAGAAAAGACAATACCGTATTTCTTTGAAACGAAGACGCTATAGAATCTAAGGCGCACCTCAATTTTCGCATCATTTTCTTCAGAAAAAAAAAATTCTAATTATTCATATTTAAACCTTTGCGGTGTTTATATAAACATTTATTGGGTGCATGTTTATATGTTTACAAACATGGTATACAGTACTTTACCTTGCAACATGGGAAAATTCTTTTTACGTTTTTTTTTTTTTTTTTTTTTCAATCAGTCTCTTCACGTTCAGCACCATCAGCAGAAGAATCCATTTTCTCACAACAGGTTGTCCTCTGAACCATCGAAAGAATTGGTCAGGCAACACTTCTTAAAAGATTTTCTTATGGTACTATCAGAGACTTCTTTCCAAGCATCAGAAGTCCAGTGAGCAATCGTGGAAGAAGATGCCCTTTTCATCTTCCCTCAAGGTGTGAAGATGTGGTCTCCCGTATTTTTCCGATTATGAAACTAGTAACAATTGTTGTTGACCAGATACAGCAAATTAAACGGGGGAAACTCCCACTGACCATTTTCTTATTAGGAAAACAAAATGTTGCATGTTGTAATGCAGCTACCGGCAATTTTAAGTAAAGTTAAGAAAAAATCTACATCGAACCGAAGACGCCATCGAATCTAAGGCGCACCTTAATTTTGGACATCTAAAACCTGACAAAAACATGCGCCTTAGATTCGAAGAAATACGGTATATTGCAGAGTTAACTGCATATATGAAGTTAATGAGTTGTATATAGAACAAAGGATGGTTTTGTTATGATTTTAGTATTTTGAGATGTGTACATGCTTATATTAAGGATGTTTGAGCAACAAACAGTTACTATGAAACTTTATGTTATGTTTATAGCGTTGAAAGACAAGTATGCAATGTATTTAGCACGCGTAAGTTATAGACTAGTCGAAGTAGGTTTTGTCTTGGAAGTTTGGATGGATTTCAAACTCGCTTGAACTGCAGACTGTCGAGGTGCAACACTCCGGATAGACTGCTAAACACCAAGTGTCGTCCCGCCAGAGTGTAGGCAAAGTCATCTGGTTAATTAGGAGCATCTTGGCAACGTTTGCGTATCGAAATTACTTCTATATCCGCGTAAATGTATTTTAATCGTGTATGAGCTAGCCGGAGGATTGAAAGCAGCTTATCTGAAGCATGTGGTTCATTACTGCTGGGAAGAGCAACCAATATTACAGCGTTACAGGAATTCTTATCTCTAAGGACACTTTTATCTTTACACATATCTTCTCTCAGTTCAATGTTTAAACTTTCTTGCTTTCATTAGAGTCTCGATCCCCATAAACTTTGTTGTTTCCCCAACACAGTGATGCCAACTGCAGAGCCACCTAAATTAAGAAGTAGCGGACTCTGGTCTCTTAAATCAAATAAAACGGCGATGAGAAGTTGCTGCGATGCCCACATGACATTTCGTTTGGTTCAACAAACCTGGTCTGGCAGACCAAGGGCCAATATGAAATCCTTCCTATGCGTTCATCCACATAAAAGGAATGCCCCTTTTTCTGCATTCTTTTGAGATGTAGAAAAATACAAAATACGGCAAATTCATATTTAATTAATTTAGCTAATATTGTAGCCAAATAAGAGTAGAAATTATATTACGGAACATCTACCTTGTATATCAAATACGCTAAAATTCCATTATGTCGTCAGCCATCTTGACTAAAGCTTTCATCATTGATTTCATTATCAGTAGATGAAATGTCCTTGTCAGACAAAATTAATAATTATCTATTTTATATCTTCTTCCCGTAAACGACTCAGTCCACACAAAATTACATAAGTTATTGACTGTTTGTCAATGAAAAATGAACTTACCTTTCGCACTGTTTCCACAGGCCACCAAGGAGGAACAGACATAAAAACCGGTTTCTCTGACAAAACGATTTTTGTGATTTAACGTCTGGAAAATAAGATCCAAAAGATCTTGGTCGACGAACGGCTGGAAGTCTGTTCCACAGCCATCTATCATACACTGCAAGCATTTCATGCTCGTCTCTAGATTCTTCCATCCAGCCGTGTCGTGAAACACTTGAGCTGCATCAGCACTTCCACGCTGAAAAAAAAATAGAATCGAACAGTTACAAATGGAATACTTTAACTCTTAACCATACTTTCTCTCAGTTTCCTGTTCTATCATTGGCAGTGTTAAACACGAAACTTGACTGACTCTTAATGAGAAAGGTCTGAGCCTTAGATGCCTAAAGGTCATAAAAAAAATTACAAAAAAATTCTTGGTGACACATTGATAGCAGTGGTTCGGGAACTCCTTAAAACCGTCGGGACGGGCGTAAGCCACAGTGCTGTTACCGCCCATTAAATACATTTTATCTTTATCTTATCCTTAAAACCATAGACCCCGATATTAACACGTTAACAACACCTCTCTCTCCGAAAGAAGGCAATGGCAAATCGCCATCAGTTCACCCTGCCCAAGAACCGGGCAGAACACTTATCGACATTTAAAATACCAAAATCACGTACAATCATTTCCGTCGGTATATTTTCTCTTGGGTGTGTGTGTGTACTGGTATTAAAGGAGAAAGACACCCAATACTCAATCTAATTACAAAAAGTTAAAGTAACAGGAATTACCTGAAGTGTAGGATATCATTTGAGTTAAGGTGCGGAAAGAAATAGAGCATTCAGAGACCAATTACATTGGCAGAGCGTTCAGAGTCTAACGCATGTTGCCGATTCCCGCCTATAACATGGGTGAAACCTTCATCATGCAGTTCCAGAGAATAAACCTGCACATGCCACGTAGTACTAAAAGGTTCCTTGGGAATCATCTGCGATCAAGAAAACTAAAAGCGCACTTCATTACAGGAATTTCACATCGTATTCAGAACAATGGTCGCTGTCATGTTGTCCTCCCCTCCCCACCCCCCTTCTTTAAAGCAAGATGGTGCTGAGAAACTTTGGAATAAGGCCTAGACATAAGTTCTTCGTATTAAAAATGAAAAAGTGAGCGCTGAGATTTTAATAACGATCTCGAAGACTCCGAAGGTTGCTTGATAGCATTCCAAAGTTCAGTGTGCCAACGGTACGAAAGTAATTAAATAGGAGGTAGGACCTAACTGATGTTTCATGGTTTATATACTGTATGTTAGCGTATACAGTGCCTAGTTTCATAATATATACTAATTTGGGTGTATATGTGTGTGTGTCGTTCCAGGTATAAACATGCCTGAACATATCATACATGAAGACTGAAAATCGGCCCACGATACGGTACCTCTTTCGGAAACAGCAACACAAATCCACTTCGCCATGGAGCAAATGCTGCAAGATGAGGTTCCATCATTTTCTACCATGCAATGCTGGGTGGCCGAATTCAAGCGCGGACAGCAGATTATTCTGAATGAACGATGGGAAGAACGTCCAGTGGTGGCCCCAACAGAAGAACAAATCACTGTTCTAGGTATAATCATGGCGGATCATCGAGTGATTGTAAATTCACTCTCTGAACGTTCACATTATTCACCAATAATTGTTACTGAATAGTGTCAACCTCGGAACAATTTCCGGCAGGTGCAGATCGACATGAATTCTTTTTAAAGCGCGCCATGTCAAACAATATGAATGCTGTATCCATCATTTCGACCCAGAAATGAAGCTACATTGCCTCTTCATCAGCCCCAGAGAAATTTCAAGTTGATGGATAGGTAATGACACTCTTCAGGGGTGAACAGGGCAAAATTCTTGCGTCTTTCCTCCCACAAGGACCCATTATCAACGAAGTATATTATGCAAACCTTCTGCGAAAAGTGAAACGTTTTGCAGAAAAGAAGACCAGGGAAATGTTTGAGAGGTGCAAATAGTTAATCATAAGCCCGCACGCTTAATGCAACAACTACACATATGCACATTATAATACCAACAAAACCATATAATAAATCAGGGGTGTATCTAAAATCCATCCCATTTATTTCCATAAATGAACTTAAATTGACATATAATAATGTGAGATGATTTCCTATGTTAGCATCTAGGTCCATTGCTCAACAAATGCATATCCACCATATAGTTACTGTACACAACAATGTAACATTCCTGGGCACAGTACATCTCATATCGAATTTTGCATATATAGATTTCCTAACATATCTGCTGAATATTCAATTAGTACCATCCATAGACTATAATCATAGTTCTGATAATAACTACCATATTACCATCCATCTGCGACCTCAAGCTAATAATTCCCAACACTGAAGTTGATCCATGTATGCAGAAACCACATTGTCGATAAAATTAAAAAGAACAAAAGAAAAGCTAATTCCATTGTCTTTTTCACAGTTCCAATACACCATAAAATAGAATTCTTGTTTGATAATGTGTTGATACAATAGTTCGTTCGAAGTTCATATCAATATCCTAACAGGAAACTGGAGAGGAGCCACCGTTTACTAAGACGTGACAACGCCTCCTCACAAAGCAAGGAGGTGTTACGCAATTATTTTTTATTATTATTATTATTATTTTATCGAAATATTCCTTCACCTCATCTTACCCCTCTGCAATCTCCTGACCTATCCCATCGGATTTAACTGTAGCACTTCACACTGAAAATTATAACCTCACATGGGTTAAAAAATGACTCCATGTAAGATTTTTACATTTTTGCCTACACGCGTCACTTGATTTCTACACAAACGTATACTAGTTATTGGGTCGTTATAGACGTACTCCGGGTCGGGTATTGAGCCCCAGTTGTCAGTGTTACCAACCTATTTCAAATATTTTATAGTGATGCATACATTTGACCGCGCGCCAACGTATTGTACTGAAAATACTCAACTAAAAATACTACTACACACAAAAGAAACAGTCAACCAGGGCGAGGAAACGTGCAATTAATAGTCATTCTTCTGTTATCTGCGTACAACACTGATACCAGCTAAAATATTGCACATTATAATTAAGCAACGTAAAACATAGTAACGTTCTAGAAAAAGTTCGTGGTCTGCCTGCGGTCTTTTTGTAATAATAATTCACATTTTTCCTAAAAATATCTTGTTTTTCCTTGTTTTGATTTAAAATTGCACGAAATACTTGCATGAGAAAAGTATATATATACTTGTTTCCCCAACATAAAAGCATCACAGAACTTGCAGGTTAGGATGTATATGACATTAGGAGTGTGGCATGTACCCTTGGGACTGAGGGTGTACTGGCCATTAGAAGTATTGATAGTGATTGTGGACGAAGTGATGAAAATGGAGCAGACCTTACATCTGGGTCTCTGGTATGTATGGGCGCCGGTTTGGGGTGGTGGCAAGGAGGGATTCGTACGGACCAAGATGTTTCTAAGATTAGGTGGATGCCGCCTAAAGTGGAAACAAGTTATGCTCTTAACATTCGAATTAATAATCATCGTCACTTCTGTACTATCAACAAACCGGATGCCCCAGTTTCCTTGCACACTGAGTTCCACAATACCAATTTTGATCTATCTTTCCTGGTTGCCATAATCCACATTTTACCCCCTACGACCAGCACCTCAACACGCAGTCTGTGGGAGAGTGCCTTTATTCATGGTTTGAGTACGAAAATAAAACCTGGGCTTAACCTTCAATAACTCTAAGCTTCCCTTTTCCTCTGCATTTTCAAAACATTTCCATGCACGATCCCACCCTGTACTTACACGCTATACAGTTATTATTATTTCAAGTTCCGGAAATCGACGCGCTACGGCAGTCAGTTTTTCTTGTTTTGATGCTTTGTCCGCTACGTGTCGCCACTGTCTCTTCAAACATGTACTTTGTGAGCACATGAACTTCCCTCTCTTCCTCTATACTTGAAAATGTGTATAGACACGAAATATATATAATGACTTTTTTTATATGTGAATATGTGTGTGATCTAATACCAAACTATAAGCTGTAAGTATTATCATTATTTTCCTTCATTTGTCTTAAATTTACCTTAAATTGCCCTCCGGCCTTTCCTTTGTGCAAGTTATAATATATATATATATTTATTACGAAAACTCTAATAATATAGAAAATATAGCGCAGCGGATTTCTAGGGTTAAACAGGTCATTACAGCAGTTATGAACTGGCGAGAGACAGAAAATCTCTACTAGAAGCCTAATGAGAAGTTGCAGTACCGAAGACGTGCATTGAAATTAGGGGTGAGTATGTCTACGTGTACATACACTTGAGACAACAGTTTCCTGCAAAACTTCACTCACTATACCCGCGTATATTAAATGAAACTTCCCGATTATTAAAATTCTCCCAATACTGTAATGTAAAATAGGGAATTGAAGCTTACCCTTTGTGAAGGCCCTGCCAGTTTCTCCATTAGCTTCTCGGTTTCCATTTGCTCCTGTTTCGAAGCATCGTCTTCAGCTATCTGACGTTCTAAGTTGCTCTTAATCAAATGCAGGACGTAATCTTTGCACCCTTGATAAATTACTGGTCCAATCTTTCCACACAATGCTCCCAATACTTCACCTGTTCCATACAAAAATAAATAAATAAGTCTTTACAATAAATAAATAAATTATAAGATAGGAATAACAAATTTTGAATCCATCACACAATCAATAACAGAATGCATAGTCGTGCCAGAAATAAATTCTACGCATATTTTAATGACAACCAGTACATTTACTGCACGTAAAAGAGCCAGGATTATTCCAGTTTTTCTATAGTTCGATTACAATGAAACATCATCTTCAAGAAGAAATCCAGTATCGGGCCACATTTGTCGGTCTTACTCTAAACATATAACATAAATAAAGGAAAGTAAACAACGAAAACATCGCTCGTAAATTTGGTCACAATATTATTTTATTTTTTTTTAAAAAAAAAGCACCTTTCAGTATAGTAGGTGCCTAAAATTAAAAAAATGCTTGATTTACTTACTGAAAGCAATACTAGGGCTTATTTAATCCTGATTCTATTTCACCTAAGTCTTTGCTGATCTATTTTTTAATTATCAGAACTTTCACCAGCACAAGAAACACACAGAAAATAGTTTTCTGCATTCGAACCCAAAGATAGAAAATCCTTCAAGGTTGCGAAATAGTCTACTTTTTTACTGGCTTTTCTTAAACTCACCATGTTTCAACACCGTCCTTAAATAACTTATTTCCCGACGTCATACAATGAGGAAATTTTGCACAAGATGTTAAGTCGGGTGACAATACAATATTCAATTGTTACTTTCATATATTTCTATGTATATATTTCAAAAGGATATATATTTTCTTATTAAGAACTTCTTTATCCTAAAATAAATACTAGCCCGCAACGATGTTGCGTTTGGCTGGTGGCAGAACACTGTAGGATTTGAGTGACAAAACATCAGCTAACAACATATAGGGTAAGAAAAGAGTATCAGAACACCGAAATAACTACAAAAAAAAGGCATGCTTAAAAAAACAAAAGAAATCGAACTAAAAAGTAAAACCTAATTTCGTTTTCAAGAAAATTACTTTAAAAAAAATCTATTTATTGTAGAATACTGCTCATGAAAGCCTTCGGTCCAGCAGCCGGGTCCCTTATCACTTGCGGTTAACCAAACATTGACATCCTCCGCCAACAAATGTTCTTTGGTGTTTTCACTTTTTCAAAGCAGATGGCAGAAACTTGAACTCCAAAAGTGCACAATTTCTGTACGGGCCACCGTTTATGAGATAAATGCAAAAAAAAAAAAAAACTTTATGGCGCAATTTTTTCTCATCCTGCAAACAGTGAAAACTTTTGATATGTTATTCAGCACGTCTTTCTGCAGAGAATAGTGAAAAAAAATAATTTTATTCTAGTTTTTTTTTTACCCTATATATTGTTTTCCCTGGATGTCTGAAATATGTACAGAAATAGGTGAGCTTATTATTAGTCCAGAGAAAATGAAAGATTGTATTTTTCTTTCTGAGTCACAATTATCATTTTTCACCTTGAAAGAACGGATACAAAGTTATCAGTCACCATTTTGAAGTTGTTAATTGTAACTCGTCGAGATATAAACTATATTTAAAAAGACGTACTTTTCTCTTTTTTTTTAAAAAAAAGAAAGAAAATAAAACAATTCGTACTAAAAGTAAAAATTAATTTTGTTTTCAGGAATATTATCTAAAAAAATCTATTTATGCATGACTACTAAAAAGAAAAGCATGGGGAGCGCTCTAAATTTACTTTATAAATTCTTCAATTGGCACTCCCCTCATGCTTTTGTTGTTAGTCATGCAAATAGTCTGCCGCTCAAAACAATGAAAGCATTCTCTGACCCCAAGAGCACATCTAGATCACAAACATATAGAAGGAACCTCCTGCGGTTTTGGACCGAACCTTTCCCACTTCTTTCTGAAACATCTTTCCCTGGGGTCGATCAAGTACGTAGCATTCACGAGCGGAGGGGAAGAAGTTCAAGCGTTTGACATCTGCTTTGAGAAAGTGGCAACGCCGAAAACAAAATTCTTGTGGTGAGTGTCAATGTTTGGTTAACCGCAAGTGGTAAGGGACCCGGCTGCTGGACCGAAGGTTTTCATGAGCTGCATTCTGTTAAAGAACCATCAATGAATCGTATCGAACTACATAATTTATACTTTTTGATGATAAGAATGAATTTCTATTTGACTATGATATGACACTTAACCAGGAAAGAAGCTGGAATATATTATTACAACTATTCTGAAAGATAAGTATTATTGCTATTAGTGTTAAATATTTTTTTCTAATGCATATGTGAATTATTTTGTGTTATTGCCAAGTGATTTTGTTTGTAAATAAAACTGAACTATTATACTTTAATGTGAACATTCCAATTTCTATGTTTCGTTGGAACTAATACACTTTGACAGCTACTTTTTTTAAAAAATGGATGCACATTAACTTACAGAAGGGAGGTGAATTGATAGATAAAGAAACGAACTATCTGTGATTCAATAATTTGGATCAATAGCTGAAAAAGATGCAATGACTTTAGAAAGAATATTTCATTCTAGAATATTACTATTAATTTACGTTTGAATGAAACTATGGAAGTTTAACATATCACAAAGTGTTATGCTTACGTTTAATAAGCAAAGTGACTGCATAATACATTTATACTTGTGATATGCGAACAGGTGAACCAAATATTTTAGAGATATGTCTAAACATGCAATCAAAGATATGCTATGTAGTATATCCATGATTTGGAATGATCGATTTTTGTTATTCTACGACCAGTTACGATATGGTAGATGTATTTTGATTATATGTACAAAATTCAAATAACCATCTATTTCGCAGTGAATATCAATAAATACTCATTTCTATGCATTTATCGGCCTATTCATAATATTAGTATTAATATGCTCAATTGTACTTACCTGCTATTTGAAGATGTGTTGTCATGGAACAAATATACTTAAGCGATACTCGAATTTCGATTTGTGCTCTAAGACTTTAGCATATTAGCATAAGAACCCACAAATAATACATCACATTCTACAATAAATACGTTTTTTTAAGTAATTTTACTTGAAAACGAAATTAACTTTTCCTTTTTGTACGATTTGTTTCTTTTATTTTGTTTTTTAAAAAAGCATGCTTTTAGTTGGTTTTTTTTTCCTTACCCTATATATTGTACGCTGATATTTGTCACCCAAATCCTAGTGTTCTGCAACCAGTCAAACGCAGTTATTGCGTGGTTGGATTACTGGCACAAAAGTTTAGCGTGGAGCCAGTACATGGCCATTATGACTAACTGGAATTAATGTATGGCACCAGTTTCCGGGCCACCGGAAAATATACCACAGAATGGCGTAAAAGTGACCAATATTCAATTTTCAACCATTCTTTTTTAACTTTAATTATTTAGTTATAAGTGATTGGTGTTCTACCCGAAGGATCCTGGGCAGGTGAACCGATGGTAGTTTGCCATTGCTTTCCATCGGTTATGTACTACAGTTTAACGTTGGTTCGGAACCCTGTGTGTCTCAACCGGGAATCGAACCTTCTTGAATTTTTTATTTGCTTATGACGAAAATTTACGAGCGTAAACTCTCTCTTCGGTTTTCCATGCTTAGAACGTTATATTATCTGTGATATATAATTTTTATTTTCCTCTATTTCATATATGTTTTGAGTAAGACTGACAAGTGTCGATAATTACTGGTACTTAGCAGCCAGTTCTGGTCACCCGTTGCTGGAAACTGTTATTTCTTGCTATCTGATCAGTTTTATTCTTCCTGCAGGTTACAAATGTGAGTTCCTTCATTTTATACAGCGTTAATACACGACCTAAACTCCAAGCTACATACTGACTCAAATATTTTCCTTGCGTGGCCGGAAACTGGTGGCGTCACCTATATTATGATACTTACCTGCTCCTAATCGTACTCTCACTTCGACATCGGTCAACAACTTTTCTGCTACATCCTTCACTTTATGGATGAATTCAATCTCACGATCATCTTCCAAATTTATATATGGTATAAGTGTCTTGCTTCCAAGCAAACATCCATGTCTTGTTTCCCATGGACTTTCCGAGTCACTTAGAAGTCCGATTAACTTAGCTTCGAGTCCTTTCCTTTCCTTCTCACTACATGTCATCACGAGCCTCTGAAGTTCTCCTACTCCTTTGTCTCGGTCCAGTTTCATTGAACTGCATAATAAATTAATTACTTCTGCTGACATCTTCGAATGTAAATACAAAATTTGTCACGGACCAAATTGGTATTCTGACACTTAGCACCGCTTTAATGAACTACGAAATATCTGCATTGCTACCCAATGTTCGTAAAGATCCAGCCTTTAACGAAATCCTCCAACTACTGAATTAAAAATCAAGGCAACGAAGTACTGAATATGTTACTTTATGAATACAAACTTCCCTTGGGAAAACACTTCAGTTAAACATCAGTTCCATTGACTTTCCGCCATTGGCCAGGATCTCATAAACAATTGACACTCGAACTGCGTCAATACCAATAAATCGTAGTTGCCAGGTAGTGTGGATCGTAGAATTTCAAATTCGAATTCCATTTGTAGGTAATATTAACATTGCTTTTAACTCTACTCCTTTTTTAAATTACGTTTTTAATTACAAGTATATTACAGTTTATGTGAAAACAAAATAAACTATTAAATTGGTTTACAACGAAATTGACTGAATTGATTGGATTATGAATTATACCATATAGCAAAATAAGGAAATGATAAGGAAAATACAAAAAGTTAAACCGTTACGAAAAGCTGATACTTGGCTGACCAAAAGAAATGTTAATGAAGCACTCAATCCAATTCTCAGAATAAGTACAAAGCTGCTTAATCTGCGATAAAAATGAAATAGAAAATACGATTGATAATGAATATTTTATAATAGCAAACAGTAATAACAGAAATTATAATAATAAAGACTATAAAAACTATTTACTTAGACACAATATACCACACAGCGATAGGGATTGAGATCCCACTTGAAGAAATATTGAATATATATTTTTAATATGAAAAACTGTCATAGAGAAGATTATATCATATCATATCTTATAATCTGTATTCATCTTTATCGTACATTTATAGTCTGAAGACCAGTTGCGCATTAGAATTGTCACATGGTTATCTAATCACAATAATAAATCAAGTATTACAATAATCTAATCTAGATAATACACATTATATAGCTTAAATTAAAACAAAGTTATACGAAATAATTATCTAAATATACCTTAATTGTATAATAGGCTTTACTTGTCAGTGTTTTGAGAAGTGCAGATTTAAAGTTTGAAATATTTTCAAAAGATTTTAACCATTTAGGTACCTTATTGCATAGCTTTTTACAGTAACAACGTACACTGTTATACGTACATACATAATTGTGGCGATTAACGAATACAAGGGCCAGTCAAAAATTATCCGCACTTTTCCATAACTCCTTTTGGTTCTCTTTGGACTAGAAGAAAGAAAAATGGACCAATTGAGATCAACTTTTCATAGTGTTACCACAACAGTATAACATTATAATGTGCGAGGGCGAAAGGCAGTGTGTGCAATCTAAAAAGGGCGGATAATTTTCGACTGGCCCACGTATATTCATCTTTTGTCTTCTACTGTACTAGTGTTACTCATAACATGGGTAACTAATTCCTGATTCTTCCCAAGCATTATACATTTATAAGTAAAAAGAAATGGAAGAGTAAGGATTGTTTGAGATTTAGGGCCATATTTATGAATCACTCCCAAGAGGTGGGTAGCTCCCAGGAGCATTGAAATTATATGCTCCTGGGAGCCACCCACCTATTGGGAGAGATTCATAAATATGGCCCTTAAAGATGTTTTTGCATGAGCCTCGGACTTCTAAAGCAAAAATGGTCCCCAGCGACCCTTTTTTGTAACCGAAAGATTTTATACTAGTGGTAGATGAGTAAAATTTGACATAGTATAGTAACAATAGGGTTTCTTTGGATACTGAGCCTTTTTTGGATTGAGTTAAGTAATGTGCATTTCCCATTACAAATTACACTAAAACCCTTTCACTACTAGCGGGACATACAGGGCCGGATTTACTACTAGGCCCAGGTCTATAGGCGCAACTTTCACAGGGGCGCACTTTACAAGGAAAAATTAGAAATCGTTATTTATAATGCAAAGCGAAAAAACTATTTTACCAGAAACATTAAGGACCATGTAGGGACAGCGCCAAAGTCCACCACCTTTAATAGGGTGACTCCTCGTATATCATTAACTTCAGGCAATTAAAATTTAGGTTAATGCACATTAGAAATAGTAAAACATACATTAGTGCTTATATTAGAAATCTTATTTATTCTTACTTTTGCCTTGTGAACACCAATAATAATTTTTAGTCAATGCTATATATAGGGCTTGGCAGCTAACATTTAACAGAAAATCATTAAATGGGATCGTTGGGCCATCGATTGGCTGTCGTTGCGCCATCGTTTGTCTAATATTGGCGTCCTGTTGTATATTACAACTGACTGGCCAACCATTATTTGCAGTTGGGCCATCAGTGATATTTTGTTGTATATCTCAATTGGATATCCACAGTTGGCCCAAAATTGGTGTAGCTTTGGCGGGCCAACCCACCATTACCATACGGTTCCCACAATTATTTGCGGTTGGGCCAACCGTTTGTGTTGATTGGGTAGTAACCTCCTATTGGAAAATGGGATTCCCTCTCTCCCCCTCTCCCCGCTGGTCTTTCATTTACCGTCGCTGACTGCTGATCGTGGGGACCCGAGTTCGATTTCCGTCTTTGCCAACATAATTTTTTTTCCAAAGCGAGACGGTGCCTACCCAGGATAGTGATGCAGTTTGGGAGCTGCTGGGAATAAGACAGTGGCGATTACAGTTGAGAGCTTCGGCTCTCCTCTCTCAACATGCCTGGTCAGCGTGCGAGCAGTAGACCAACTCCTCCCTTCAGGAGAGGCCTCATCCAGTAGTGGATTGAATATGGCTGTGAATTATATATATATATTGCATGTTGAAATCCGTGCGTTATGTTTTATCCCCCCTGGCTAAAAAGTTTAATTCGCAAACTGAGTCTACTACTAGGCCCACTAGTCCCGAATCTATGGACGTACTTTACATGGGAAAAATTAGAAATAGGTATTTACCTCAAGACGAAAACAATATTTAGCCAAAACTATGAATACCATGTAGGGGAGCGCCAAGCAACATCATAACCTTTGACCCGGACGACCTTTCGTATACATAACTGACTTCAGGCCATTTAAAATTAAATTAATTTACATTAGAAATAGTAAAACAAGCATTAGTTCTTATATTAGTAACATTAAAGTCGCTTGGCATCCAACAACCCATGTTTCTATTCAATCCAAAAACTCCTAGCCTCGCGATTAATACCAAGAAAGTTGAAACTGATAATACACAGAAACTGAAAATACACCGATATACGAACTGAAACGGGACGGGCTGACCAGAGAATGGAAGAGACTGAATAATGAAGAACCACACAGACAGTGTGATTCACCCGACATTAAGAGAATAATTAAACCACGAAGGCTAAGATGGGTAGGCCATGTAGCTCGAATAGGAGAAAGAACGAAGATTATGTATTCCATTATGGTTGGTAAACCGGAGGAAAGGAGGCCGTTGAGATGACAATATTCGAGGGGTAGATGCTCAAAATGAAAACTGGCTTGTGGCCGAGGGTGGAATCCAAGGGCGAACGTTTGTTACTGCGGCGATGAACTTGCGAGTTCCGTAAGCCATAGAGTTAGTTATTCCTATTTTTACATATAGGACGTGGCAGTCATCTATACCCCTGCCAATGAGCACACAGGCGTAATTTACGGCAAATTTATGTACATGAGGAAAACCAAAGTATCTTTTCCTTTTTTTCGGGTCGGCAATAGGTAGGTACCGTGATCTCGAATCATGCTGCCGACCGTCCTTCCTGACATATTTACCAGAGTTTCTTTCAGTTTCACCACACGAATGACAGGATGGTACCTTAACTAACATATCGGCCGCTAACCTCCTATATTCTAGCCCAGTCTGACCCAAAGGTTGCTAAAGACCTTAAAATATTCAAAAATATCCTGACTTTTTTTCGACAGTAGAAACAAGCATTATTTATCTGCCTAACTTGACTTTATATCTTCAGGAGATTAATATTCCCGGAGATGGTATTTAACGTTCAACGTAGTCAGTGTAGCCAAAATTTACTTGAAGGTAAATAAAATTCCGTTTTATGGACAATAATTACTTTGTATTTGTGTATCAATAATACTCACGTTTTGTGTTTAATTTATTTTAAAGTGGTTTTCGGTTAATAAAAATAGTTTGTATCATATTGCCTTCTTGTTCAGAGGTAAACAATTATTATCAAGCTATTATTATAATTGAAGATCTGAACTGAAAAACATCCCAAGTTCACCAGAGTATATTTTTCAGGAGGAACGAAAAACAGTCCAAGGTCTTCGCATGCTATCCTATTCAGCGGAAATTATTATGTATTAAAAAAGGGTTGATGTGGTGGGATTAGATGTAATATTTATAGAAGTGGATAGCCTTTGGAACATAGACACCGACGAACAGAAAAATGCAAATACGAAAAAAAGTGGACTTGGGATGTTTTTCAATTCAGGTCTCTTTTTTTTATTATTATTATTAAATAGCGAGCGCAAAAGCGCAAGCCTGGGATGAACTGTATGACGAACTTGAAACACCAGGTGGAGTGAAGAAGCTATACAGGTTAGCAGAAACCAGAGACAAGGCAGCAAAGGATATTACCCATATTAGGCAAACTAAGAATGGCCAAGGATTAGTGCTTACCGATGAAGGCAGGATTAAAGAGAGATGGGCTGAATTCGAAACGCTCCTAAATGAAAAAAATCCCAGAAAAGTTCTTAGAGACGGACCCCCAAATCCTGGACCAACGCCAAAAATAAACCGAGAAGAAGTAGAAAAAGCAGTAATGAAAATGAAGACCTGAAAAGCTACAAGTCCTGATTGCATACCAGTAGAAATGTGGAAGAGTTCGGGACCAGAAGGTATAGATATTGTATGGGAGCTGATGCAAAAAATCTATGAACAAGAAAAAATGCTCACTCAATGTAGGAATAGTGTTATTGTTTCAATTTTAAGGAGAAGGGAGATAAACAGGATTGTGGAAACTTCAGAATAATCAAACATACGATGAAGATTTGGGAGAAAATTATAGAAGAAAGATTAAGAGAAGAAACATCAATAGGAGGACAATTTGGATTTATGACAGGAAAAAGTACAACGGAAGCAGCTTTTATATCAAGACAAACTATGAAAAAGCAAAATGGATTGCATATGGTCTTTATTAATTTGGACAGAGTACCAATCAGAAAGTATGGAGGTGCTTGAGGGGGAAACGAGTGCCAGAGAAATATGTAAGGATAATCCAAGATATGTATACAAAAGCTAGAACTCAGGTAAGAAGTAGTGTGGGATTGACACGCCAAATCCCTGTTATGATTGGATTACATCAGGCTTCAGCTTTAAGCCCGTACGTCTTCAACGTAGTCATAGACGTTATAACACAGGATGTGAGAGATGAAGAAGCCCCCTGGTGTATGATGTTTGCCGATGATATTGTATTATGCAATACTAATAAAGTAGAACTTGAAAGGAAAGTAGAGGGTTGGAGGAAGTCTCTGGATGATAGAGACCTAAAGATTATTAGAAAGAAAACTGTGAGTATCTTGAGTTTAACGAAGAAGGAAATGGAGAAGTTATGTCGCAAGAAGAACGATTGTCTAAAGTGAAAAGTTTTAAATATTTCGGCTCAACTATTACTGGGAATGGCGATTTGGACTCGAAAATACCACACAGAATGCAAGAGGGATGGCGAAATTGGAATAAAGTAAGTGGCGTTCTTTGCGACCGCAGAATTACGGCGAAGAATAAAGGGATGTTACAAAACAGTGGTTAGACCAGCAATAATGTACGGAGCAGATACATGGCCAAAAAAGAAAGCACAAGAAAAGAGATTAGATATCACCGAAATGAGAATGCTACGCTGGATGTGTGGGATAACAAGAAGAGACAGCATGGTTAATGTTAGAGCAAGAGGTACAACTAAAGTTGTAGAGATATCTAAGAAGATACAAGAAAGAAGACTGCAGTGGTATTGACATGTAATGAGAAGAACAAATGACTATGTAGTCAGAAGAGTGATGGCAATGGAAGTGGAGAGCAAGAGAGGTAGATGGAGGCCAAGGAGGAAATGGGTGGATAGGGTTTAGAATGATCTCGGGGAGAAAGGTTTGTCAGGAGAAGTTCAGGACAGGGCTTTGTGGAGAAGACTCATCAGAAACGTCTACCCCGAGTAGCTAGGAAAAGACGGAGACAAAGAAGAATTAAATAGCGAGAGGGCGGAGGGTAGTTTATCATACTGTGAAGGTGAAAAGGGAAAAGGATGGGATGATTGAGAGGAAGGGTTAAAGAAGGGTCCGCAGACGCTGGAAGTCATGGGTCTAGCGCGCCTAGATGCACAAATACGGCCCTGAAGTGAGGCGGAGCTCAGTCAGAAAATTGTTCATATATGATACCACCAGGCTTCAGCAGCGAGCAACCTATTTGGATGATCAATGTATCGTTGGAAAGATTGTAGCGAGACATTCCCAACAACACCTAAAACACCTTCCTAAGCCTAGTAGTTCCTCAGTCCCCCGGTATTTCCTGTGATCTGGATTATCTATACGGGTTTGAACTCGTTGCTCGGAGACCTTTCCAATGACATCTGAGACACCTTCGTAGCCCTAGTACAGTTCCTGAGGTGAAAGTTGTCGACAAACGAGTGGACAAAGCGGTTGTATAAGCTTCACAGCACTTGCTGCTGAAGCCTAAAAGGAAGCCTCAAGTGGTACTCGAAAGAAGGTAGTTCAGTGATAAGTTCAGCGCTTTTCCGACTGGACCAAGCTGCTAGCCGTCAGTAAACACCAGAACAAAACAGTGCCGAGTAACAGAAATGCGTGACCGATCTTTGAAGACATACTAAAATACTCCCACGATTTACGACACGTTTTAATTACGTTTCGACATACCAATTAGGATTCGGAATCCTAGTTGGTTGAGATTATTTCCCGTATCTGCGAAAATAAGCAATCAAGCTGACGGAAGCAAACACTTTACTGGCATTCGACATATGGTTACCATAAGAAACACCTTTTCTTGCGCATGCACGTGCTATAGTATAAATCACATATTTTTTTTAGAAACTATAAATGAAGTGACCAGGTTTGTATCTAAGATTTGCTTAGGTTAGATTTGTTCATGTCAGATCAGACAAATGCTATTAACATATCATCATTTGCTTTCTCATATTTGTTTTACAGAAAGTGTATGTTCTACAGTTACAGAATGTAGTAATATCCAATACTAAAAGTTCAGTAACAGCCTTAAGTATGATCATCTGTATTCCATTTGGTTCTTACATACAATAGATATGTGTTAGATAAGCGTTCCGCGGGGTCTGCCCTTGTGGTCCTCTGAGTCTAGGCTAGATTAAGCATTAGTAGAAAAAAATCTGGTTCAAGGGAATTACGTCTCACAAAGTATATTTGAAAATCAGAAAGAATAATTTCCTCTGGAACACAATGACTAGGTCCTATTCAAAACTTGAAGAATTACACGTTCGCCCTTACTTTTGTACTGTTGGTGGTCGGTAGGTCTTTTACGGGTGAAGTATAGAACAAAACATTCTCTCAACAAAAAGAATCCAAGAGGGCAAAGAAACCTTTCAATGTTATTGTCCTTCTATAGAGGAAAGTACGGGACAACACGTATACATGAGACAAAATAAAGCAGAGAGGAAAGGAGGAAGGGGCGGAGAGACTTCAAAGATCATCAGCGTCTCCCGGATTGTAAATGAAATTGGTTGTCTGCAAGAAGCACAGATAATGCATTGTCTGTGTTCAAGAAGTAAACAGCAAAGCGGGGTATCTTTCTCTTGTACTTTTCCTACAAAATAATATCTTCCCTTTCTTTTCTGGGAGGAGAAGAAACCATAACATTCTATTTGAAAGAATCCACACACAGGACTGCCGAGGACAGATTTTTTTTATGACACGTTACTGTCAGTGATAAAGGGAGGGCATTGATGTTGCAAATACTGTTTTTACTTACATGTAAACATATGTTGTGCACATATTGGAGATTTCACTTTTATTGTTATGTTTCATCTTGACTGGACACAGCTTTCAGTTGTTCGGAAATTATTCTTATGTGGTGGACGTTTCTTCGAGCCGGATCGTTGAAAAAAAGTAATGTGATCATGATACACTTCAGTAATGCTAATGATACAGAAGTTGTGTGTGCTTCTGATGGAAATATCAGTGGTGTAGGTACCATTAAAGAAATATCTAGTGATAGCTGTTCAAAGAAAAAATAGTTTCGAAAATGCGATGAGTTATTTGGAATTACTTGGTGTGGCAATGAAAATGAACTAAAATCTCAGTGCGTTGTGTGTTACGAAGTGCTTTCGAACGAGTATGAAAAAGAAAGAGCATTGAAAAAGAATTATCAATGATATATGTTTATATCTCGAAACTCTAAAGTCACAATTTGAAACTTATTTTCCTAATAATACATATGATGATTTTTCATGGGTTCGCGATCCTTTCCATTGTGATATTGAAAATAATCTAATGTCACTGAATGACAGAGAACAGTAAATTGAACTCGCGAATGAAGCCGAACTTATAAAAATATCCAAACAGAAAGTGAGGCTAATTTCTGGACTTTATCGCAAGTGAAAACAGAGTATACAGAGTAAACAGAGCTTTAAAAATTATAATTCAGTGTACTTCTACGTATCTTTGTGAGAAAGGTTTTCGAAATAAAAACGAAGTACAGAAATCGACTTGACGTAAGTGCCGATCTCAGACATAAGCTTGCTTACCAGCAAGCTTAATACAAACATTGAACAACTTTGCAAAGGGAGGCACGCTCCTCCTTCTCTTTAATGTAAGTAGCAACTACATTATTTTATTTTTTCAGTTAATATTAAGGCAGAGATGATACAAGTTCTATTCTGAAAACTAAATGCTTATTGACTGATAAAATATCCTCCCTAGACTTCAATTATTAAACAGAAACTAATACTAACTTTCTTCCAGCTATTAATCCCTGTGGGTGAGTGGTAACGCTCGCTGCCTTGTAATCAAGGGATCCCGAGTTCGATTCCCTGTGGGGATACTAGTGATGTAAAAGCCATGCTAACTGTATGTCCCGTCCCTAGGACGTCATCTTCAATCGATGCAAGGCAATGAAAAACCACCATCGGTTCGTCTTGCCCAGGTACCTTCGGGTCAGGATTTGCCTACAGGCAGAACACTCATTATCATTAATACTATTAAGGAAATATTATTATTGTTTCAAAAAATATTAGTACATCTCTATTAATAAATAACTCAGAACATTAAAAGAATATGATAAAAATTGCTTTCCAAGAGAGAACAATTGCGGCGATAAAATATCCAATATCCTGATTTACCTTAAAGAACTATAAAACAACATACGATAGCAACTAATCAATAAAATTGCAACTTAAATATTTATTTATAGTTTTCTATTTTCTTTTAGTTGAAGTTCTTCCTTCGATCTTCTCTATTGGTCTACTTCAGTAGTGTGTAAACCAAACTGGAACAGACAACGTAAAAGAAAGATCTTCGGTGTTTTCCCAGGAAGAATGCCGATAACTGCAACTACTGACATTTCTTTGAAACATTACGGGATACATCAAGGAACGTCTCCAAAAAGGTTAACAGTGTCTTTAATACTCCAGATGGATAGAAAAACGCACTTCAGCAAAGTGATTGTGAATTTTGTGAATTAATTACTTTCTAATTCTTTTTTGTGAACTAGAAATGTGATTGCATATGACTTTTTAAGTGGAAAAAACTTGATAACAATACTTTTCCTCTCTTGCTGAGGATTTAGAGTCAGAACAGCGGCTACAGAATCAGAATCGATAAAAGATCACCTCTGGATATTTCTATATTGTTTATATTATATACAGCCATTGTTTGTAAGCATGGTCTTTATAGAGATTATTTGTTTGTCAACTAACATACATTTACTTTATGCTTCTACGTGCATTTAAGCTAAAATAACTTACATTTTTACAACAAAATGCTATTTATTCATAAACTTTACACTTTATCACAAAAATCATCACCGGGGTATAAACCCCAGTGGACTTCGTCACCACGCTGATATGCCCAAGCCATATGTTCTGATGTGAAGTAAATCCCTACTTCTCCTCTGTTTGAGACTGTAATAGCTCCAGCTGTTCCTTCAATTTTTTGTTGCATGTATTTCAAAGCTGATTCAGTAGCTTCAGATGAATTTCGTCCTTAAATTGGAAAGACTAATTTCAATTAGAAGAGAAATGTCATTGTAATAAGTTTAGCCATAAACAGTTGAGTAGAGAGAAACTGTCAAAACCTACGAAATCAAACATATCGCCCGAATTTTGATTTGTGATTTTCGTCTTAGTGAGTCTAAAGTTACGACTCACTGTTAACGTGGGTTCGAACTATGTTTCTAGTTAGAATATGGGGACAGTGCGTATGCACATATCAACATCAACGTAATTTGCCGGTAAAGTGATCCTACTTCTTTCCCACAACTCTACAGTGCATCGAAGGTAATTGTATTACACATACGAAAATTGGATAACAACATGTGGAATCGAAATACATAATGCATGAGGAATCAGGACCAACATCTGTCTCTCCAAGACTTACCAGCGTCGTATCACCACCACCATCAAGAACAACAAAATTATACACAAATTTAAATAAGAATTTAGTAACAAATGGAATGTCCTACGTAATAAAGAACAAACCAGGACGAAACCAAGATTTAAATAATATATCGAAAGACTAAATATTAGCAATCCATAAACTATGTTACATCGAATGCTAATGTCAAGGCAGTGCTCGAAGTGGAGGCTAGGCACAAGGGAGCTTACCTTCATTTTGCATTTGGCGTACCCCTACTTTTTAATTAATGGGAGCCTTTACTTTCAATAGTAAATCCCCGCCACTAGGTGCACGCTTACCTTTTCTAGCTCACTTCTATAACCGTTCCCATACCTTTTCTAACCCACTTCGAGCACTGTGTCACCCCCAAAAAAGTCTTGAGGATTAGTCATAATAACAGTAAGAAAGGGAGAATAAAAAATGAAACAAAATATATGAATTAAAAGATATTGGAAATATGTGATTCAAGTGTTAAGGTAGTTGAAAAAGGAATCAAGGGAGTATTGAAATATCCCGTACCGAAATAAATGAAATAAGAATAACGGATAAAAGAAATATTACTAAAATAGATGTTTATGTAAAAGATATTTATTATTATTTTAAACTTTCTTACAAATTTAATATTATTCGACTTTATTTTCTTCAAAACAAATTTGTCTTTCAAAGTTAATACACAGACATTTTTCTAACTGAAGAGATTATGAAACTGAGTGATACAGTAAGGTTAATATAAAGCAACGATCTCCAACAAAAGATGACGCGCACCATCTCCGTATATGTCTAATGTATTTTTATCATTGCACGAAATTTCAATCCTGCTTCTACAAATTCAAGCCTAGAGAGTTCTAACTTTCAGGGAAGAAAGTTCATAACCAATTCAAGAGTTTCATAAATGCCGATTTTTTATTTTCATTTTTCTTCATTGTTGAAATCGCTTGATTGTTGTTTTGAATATCAAAATCTATAACAATGAAACTCTATCAACAATGAATAAAAAGGAAAATTAAAAATCTGCATTCATCGAACTCTTCAACTGGTTATGAACTTTGTTCCTTGAAAGTTAGAACTCTTTCTAGGCTTGAATTTGTAGGAGCAGCATTGAAATTTAGTGCAACGATAAAAATTCATTAGACATATATGGAGGTAGTGCTGCCATCTTTTGTTGTAGATCGTTGCTGTACATTAACCTTAACTGAATTTCATATCTTCTTACCTTGTTTCATCAACTGAATGATGTGATGGGCTAAACAAACTTTCATTATGGATTCTCCAGCTCCAGTTGTTGACACTGCTCCAGCTTCATCGTCACAATAACCTCCACTTCCTACAGCATAGTTTATCAAGCAAACCAAGTTACAATTTAAAATGACCTGAAGGTGCAAATGTACGAAACTTACGACATGGATGTATTGAACATATTCGTTAACTTCGTGCAGAAACCACAGAATGCACGGTTATAAACAATGGACAATATATGCTGTGGATAATATACAAAGTGACGGGCCACTACCAAATAACTATAGGCCCATCTCACTAGTACCTATAATATCTAAAGTAATAGAATAGTGCATCCATAAACAGATTTACACATACTTCGAACTTAACAATTTATTATCTGACGCACAATATGGGTTTAGGCCTAGGTTATCTACAATTAAGTCCGTTGAAAATTTAATATCCTCTGTGTATGACAGTATGGAAAATATAATAACTGCTAGTGCCACTATGTTGGACCTGAGCAAAGCCTTTTATACTGTGTCGCATATTATTATTATTAGTAAACTGAAATATTATGGCGTTACTGATATATAACTTAATCTAATATCGTCATATCTTCATGGCCGACAACAAATAGTACAAGTGAATAATTTGAGATCAGAAAGGTTAAATGTTATACAAGATGTTCCACAAAGCTCGGTCCTAGGACCGCTGCTGTTTGTGTTATATATGAACGACCTGCCAAGAAATTTACAATGTAAAGCAATTCTTTATGCAGATGATGCGACACTATTTACCACTAGTAATGATCTGAATCATTTAAAAAACCAAGCAATAATTGAAAGGGCAACCAAGTGGTTTAGTAATAATGACCTCTCTATAAATCATACACAAACGCAGAGGAAATACTTTTTAACTTGAATATATCAAACATGACCATAAGAATGTAAAGTTATTAGGTCTAATAACAGATTGAAAATTGAGCTGGGATAGTCATACTGAGAAGCTATGTAACAAAATAGCTAGAGTGGTACTCTACAAACTAAAAACAGGTGTTAGTAGTAATGTATTATTACTGGCATATTATGGATTGTTTCATTCTCATTTAACGTTCGACACCGTACTTTGGGGAAACTCGACTGGTGCAGAAACTGTCTTTAAGTGGCAGAAAAAGCCATTGATAATTTGAAACCATATGAATCATGCCGAGTTAGTTTTCGAATATTGAATATTCTTACAGTACTTAGTATATAGGTACATAGTTGTTTAATGCACACCGAAGAAAATTATTGTAAATATAACCAGAGATCTGATGTTAATGCACTTAATACCAAAAATAATTATAAGATTGACATACCAGGGCTAAGATTAGCTACAACGCATAATAGCCATATATACAGTATGAAGGGGTACGTTTATTTAATACATTATCAAAGACTGCTCACACGACAACCATACAACGTTTCTCCTCAGTATTAAGAAATTACATTAGAAGCAAAGTCTTTTATACAGTAGAGGAATCTGAAACATGTTAATTGGAAAATATTGAATTCTAGTGTCACCTCCGTTAGAATAGATAGCGCCGGATGGCGGAGTGTGACCTAATGTGACTGGAGTTGCGAGAGTGGTCCAGTAACTTAGGAAAGGACATATAACTACTCTACTTATTGTTAGAACGTGGTTTCGGCTAGTCTATACACCGACAAAGATCTATTAAATGGTCCCCCACAAATACATATCTAAAGACAACTAAATGATGCATGTTATCAGATCCAAAACACAAGATAAACGAACACAGGATGAAATGTACAAGAAGGTTCAAACTCAGCAGCTCAGAGAATCTGCTTAGCTGAGGTGGTCTATGTTGAACTATGGATGGTCAGAGATTTCAGATGGAAATAGGAGACAATGCCAACATCGTTGAGGTGACAGGTGGCGAACTCGTAGAACAGGGCCTCTAAAGCCCTACCCTTTCTGTTAGATGTACTTTTCTTGAATAGATAAATCGACGAGATGTTAATATCTAACGTCAATGTTGCCTATGATTGTCGTAGGTTTGGCGGAGTCAAGGTCTTGACACAATGAAGAATCGAATCGGACTCTTTGGAAACCGAATCAAAGTTCTAACAATAAGTAGATTTGTTATGTTTCCTTTCCTAAGTTACTGAGCTACGCAATAACCCACTCTCGCAACCAGTCTCATTAGATCATACTCCGCCATCCGGTGCTATCCATTCTAGCGGAGATGACACTAGGAGGGAATCAATGAGTGATAATGTTTGGTAAATATGAAAATATGTACCGTTGTATATGTATTTATACTTTTTATGTATATTATGTATTCTTTTCATTCATACGGTTTTCATTATGCATTATTTTCATACTTTTCTTACGTATTCGTATTTGTATGTATGTATGTATATTATACTATCTATTCTTACTGTATATGTATATTAACTTGACGAAACCGATTACAAATGTAAAATTGTTCAAAAATAAATAAATTTTCATTTTATTTACTTTAATTAGTTCACTCATTTATATGTTCAATAAGAATAGTAAATTCTCACTACCTGTTTAATTTAAATCTAGCACTTCTACGGATATTGAATCAATCTGGAAAAAAAAATCTTAGAATCTTGAAACACTCTGAGAAATTCGAAAAATGTATTTATGTAAATGACTTTTCCTTTCTATTTTCACTAGCTACAATAAATGTAAGGAGGGTGTAATCGTACAGGTGCTAAATAGTTCTGGCAAAGAGGGAAATATCGGATATTAACCTACTAGTTCTTACGGGGAAAGAAAATTTGTATCTTCAATTCTTAATAAAATGTTCTGTCCTTAAAGTCGTTTGCAGGTTCTAATTCATTATTAAACTAATAATTTACTTATAATTATTTTGTTTGTTCGAGAAAAATAATGAAAACTAGTAAACATGCTAAACATATGATTACCTGGAAGAGGAGAATCGCCCACTCTGCCTACTCGTTTTCCGGACAGTCCTCCAGTGGAAGTTGCATAAGCTACGTGGCCATTAGCATCCACCGCAACTGCACCAACTGTACTAAGCTCTGCTTTCAACCTAATCAGTACCAAGTTCAAAGATTAATCTCCAAACTTGCAAAGAAAACTTTGATATTCTATCCTAACGAAATAACATATGTAAGAGTAAATATTATAGCAAAGTCGAAAATAACCCTTGACATTGTTCAGAAGTAGTTCAGGGGGATCTTAGGATACCTGTAGAGATGGAATGATTCTCTATTTGTCAGGAGGAAATTAATGCTAATAATAAGCTCACGAAATGCCCTTTTAAATCTAATAAATTTTACTCTTAAACAAAGTTGTCTTATTTACAATTTTAAATTAGTACATAGTTTTAACGAATACTTCTTTACAACATGAGTACTTATTGGAATATAATAATACTATATATTTTAAATGTGTAGAGGGACACATTGGTACTCTTAAACCCTGGGAATATCTTTAATATTCACAAGAAACTCTATCAAAGTACTCACCTGTTATTATGTGTGTTTGTATTTAGTTGTCCATATTTGATACAGAGCATTATAGTAGTCTCTGGTTGATCTAAGATGATGATGAGTCTAACAAAGACTTTCATTGTTATTTATGACGTTACTCCTGCTACATAACCAATACAAATAAGGGGTCAAAACAACTGAGAACTTAAGTGTGTGTCTGATCGAGAAAACCTGCAAGCCTCTATGAACCTGTATACTGATTTCTGCATTTTCTTTTCTCTCCTCTTGTCTCTAGCTTTGTTTGCTATTTATGAAAACTTTACTCTATTGTTTGATTAACACAAAATCTGGTTAATTGTATAATTTCTCAATTTCTAGTTATTCACATTTCCAGTTATTAATGATTTCAATAAGTTACTCGATTCTAACAAAGTAGAACATTACAACATTTTATATTTCCGTTCTTCTTAAAAGAAAATGTTATTTATGATTATTTTATGTTTCTGTGAACAATGTACACCTTCACACAAGATGAAACTACATGGTTTTTCTTATGTGCATTAACATCCTTAATTCTAACTAATATTTTTCGTAATATCGTTGATTCTCTGCACATAACATCATCCTATGTCCTTCATAAACACGTTAATCTGTTCTATTTCTTTTGATATATTTGTAAGAAATCTTTAACAATAGTTTATAAGATTGTACCAGGTCTTGTCAGGATACTGTATCAAAGTAAAGCTTGACGTGGTATATTTAAAATTATCTGCTAGACATGAAGGAAATATGTATTTTGGCGGATAGTTTCTACTAACAATTAATAGGTCAGATGTGATGTATGAAATGCTAGCCAGCTATTTACATTGAACTTTACACAAGGTAATATTCACAATTACTACTTCACTATTCTTGCCTTTCACCAAAATACGTGATAGGTTGATTCCAAACGTATGGCACAAAAATAAATGACATACCCTACACATGAAACCGAATTAATATGCTTAAGCCTTAAATAAATATGGTTATGAAAAAACTTTATCTCTAAACCTGATCTTTTGAAGTACAGACAGGGGTTAAAGTTAAGACGGAGCCTATCCAACTTATTAAACGGTAAATATTAATCAAATTTTCTCAAGGACGTTGTCTGCACTTCAAGTTCCAAAATGACAGTGGTCTAAAAGTGCCAATAACTAGTATGTTTACCCTACCTTAAGCACGAAATGCAGTGCTGTAATCTATGTTTAATACACGGGTTTAAATGTCCTAAATTGAAAACCCTTTGAATTATACGTACAGTACTTTTGAATTATAATTTGCAGGCATACGTGTTCAGGAACTTATTTGCTCCTTTGTAATGCAAGAGACTAACTTAACTATAATCAACTTCCATTATATACCCCTGATGTGGCCTATCTAGCTAAATGTAATCTATAAGACGCAAATGACCCAAGAGAGTACCCTATGTTATATCTCAAGCCTCAGCTATAAGCGCGGGATGAACCGAAATTACGATGCTGAAAAGTAAACAATTAAATTAGTACAAGAGAATAGAAATATAAAGAAAATAGCGGTAATGAGTGCCACTGCCAGCCTCATTTCTTAGACACAGTAGTGGCCAGGGAATAGGTTGAAGGTAAGTAATAAGAATGAAAAACAAAGAGCAATTATGATAAAGCAGTATAAAAGGTAATGACCATTAAAAGTTCAGAGTAATATTTGAAAATAATAATAGGTTTATTAGTGGAGAATGTCCAAGAAAAGAACACCAAGCAAGAGAGCTCGAAGTGGTTCGGCCCGTAGGCTGAGGAAATCTGAGCTCCGGCTTGAAAAAAAGCTTTAAAAAATGTTTGAATTTCAGTGCTCCCGTAAAGTCCCGCACTGAGGAGTGACCACTCTCCAACTTCTACAGTGATCTCCTATCATGCACATGCTTCATGCAACTAAAGCGGGTGTCACGGGTGTGGATGCTACGGTTTCTGTCTATCCGAAGACATTTACCGCGAATCGGAGTATGTACGTAGAAAGAAAGAAGGTGAAAAAAGAAGATAGACAAACGCGACAAGAATTTTGTTGAAGAAGGGCAAAAACCAGAATATGCATTGCTGTATATTCTGAAAAAAAACCTGTATCGGACTAACTATGATAGATTACCTGGTAAACCACGCATGCTGCGAAGGGTGGGAAAACCCAGGTAATATGTCTGTATTGACTCTACTTTAAATCGCATCCTGAAAGCAAGTCGCTGTGTTGAAACATGCAAACGCCGGTCAGCTGCTGCCTCTCAGGTGAGTGGCTTCTTCCTCTCAGGTGAGTGGCTTCTTCATCCAGGGGCTGCATCCACAAGGCGGGGTTGCCCTCTCTCTCGTCTCGGTGTCCCAACAAGCGTCCACAGGTAGCCAGAAGTCTACAGGTGACCAGTCCCCAAGTGATCGCCCCTTATGATTGCCTCACAGTCAAGTACGCATCTGAACTGAAAAAACATCTGGTTGCACCCCTTTACAGTTAAGCTTGACTAATTGGCTCTCAAAAAGGGCTTTCAAAAGGAAACTGAATGCCCAACATGACTACTAATAGTACTGGGTGCTTCGCCTCGCTGTCGCCCGGTTTCCCGGACAGTTGCTACCACGGTTGCCGCTGACCCCATTCGTCATGCTTCCACAATGAAGTAACTGCTTCTTCCAGTCGCCCAACATGATTACTAATGGTACAAGGTATTTCGCTTTACTATCGTCCGGTTTCTCGGCCAGTTGCTACCGCGGCTACCATTGACCATGTTCGTCATGTTTCCAGAATTAAATGGCTGCTTCTTCCAGTCTTCGTGTCGGTATCAGGAGACGGCATGCTTCACTGGTGAATATGACTTCCTGTTGGCGTCATCACTTCACGGGCGTTTTGAGGGCCATCAGCTGCCAAACGGTTGCCTGTCGGACCGCAAGCGCACACCGCAGGTGTGAACCGGGCCTTCTGCTTCGACTTATATACCCCCGGTCGGCTCGTGACGTCATACAATCCGAAGTTACCCTTTTGCACAATTTTATATTCACATATACACATACCTAGGAAGTTAAAGAAACAAGGTAGGTGCCACGCGCATGTTTGTCGTCTGGATTCTCGCTGGTATGACGTCAGCCGAAGTCAAGAGAGCAAGAGGATAGCATAACACATACGAACACAAGTTGCACCCATGCGTTTAACACACAGAAGGGACATAAGCTAATTGGAAAAATGATTTGCAATTAGATTTTGTTGTGCCTGGTGTGTCATTAGTTCCAAACTGATATTTCATAAAACCCGGTGGACATGTTATCTCACTAAGGCTTCTGTGCAAAGAGCAGGGACTTGGGAGAGGATAACACAAAACTCTTCTGAAATAATCAAAGTACTTTTTCGATAGTGCACGTACTATAACAGCTTTAGCAATATTATTAGTTTCTCAGGTCTTACATGCGACAGTAAGAAGCATTTCATGTTGGCCATTTGAAAACATTTTGTTAAATTTTTCACTAACCTTTTTAAATTTTGATATTTCTTTTTCGAGATAAGGTATTTTGTTTTCTAAAGCTATAATTTTTCCTCTGCATCTGAAAAGTTACGTTTTTAATAAACAATTCTCTGACAGCAATCCTTCAAATTATGACCGTCACTTACAATAATTGGATCATTGCTTGTAGCAGCAGAATCGGTTACATTTATAATCAAACTTTGAGGTTTTAAGATATCTGACACAAGTTTCTTCCGATTTCTCTCTTCACATCTTGCGCTACGTGCTTTGCTTCGATCGTCCGTCAACATTCAACGTCCGTAAACACAGTAAATGAGGTTCTGCAGAATCTTTTAATTTTAATTTTTTCCTGGGTTAACCAGTGTCGGATCTAGAAATTTTCCTATGGAAAAAAAATTAATTTTGCCGTCCTTTCCACCGCTCTTTTGCCGCCCTTTCCATCGTTTTTAAAGGCAAACAACACGACCGGCCGACACAACGGCCACAACATTGTCTCGCATCACGTAGTGTACTTTTGTTATCATCTCTGGAGCATTTCGTGTCATCGCTATTACTAACTCCAGTAAGGCAATGGACCTGCCTAACTGACTTCATAGTTTTGAATTTTGAAGATGAAGGTAGGTTGTATGGAATAACAAAAAATGTCTTAGTGTGCCAGTATTGTAATTTTGAACACGTTTAGATCAATTTCAATTCAAACGGCAATTTTACTTCCTCATTTTAGGAAGTTTTATTTTTAATCTTTAGCTGTTTGTCGCCCGGGCCGCTTGCCCCCTTAGATTCGCCACTGGGGTTAACGGAGCAATTCAGCTTTCAAATCGCGAATGTCATCTGATTCATCAAAATGTTCAAAGCAAATATATGAATTGTCCGGATTGAAAGTGTCGTCCTCCTTCACAAATACACCCAACTGCTACGAAGAGTTTTTTTTTCTTTCTTTCAGAAACCTATGGTATGATGTTATTTTATCATGTACCTTACCTCTGTTTTTACAAGCAGCAAGAGCAGTGATTCCAGCAGCCCAGCAGTGTTCTTCCAAACAGTTTCTATATTTGTAATACAGACAGGTTAAATTGGAGACAGTATTTGATTCGCTACGGCTATTGGCCTAATATTAAGTTAACCTAGATTATTACTCACCGAGGTTAATATTTATCTGCGACGTGTCGTGATATCTTACAAAGTGTATTTTCCCGCTCTTTCTTTTTCAGCGTGAATAGTTACGATACTTCTGGACACCTGCACTATGAATTCAACGGAAGGCGGGTGGCGACGTTTTTTATCTAAAGTTGATCGAAACCATAGGGATAGTAGTATATAAAACATCTTCGAGGAGGAAAGGGTTGTACTTAGCCCTGCCAGGGACGAAAAATAAATTTCTCAGGATGAGAAACTTATTTGCCGGGGGGGGAAATCTTCGCACACTATTGTACTCATATAATCGTAATGGGCCAAAGTCAAAATTACTGAAAATGTCCCATATAAGATGAAGGTTACCGAAGTTTGAAAAAGGTAGAGACCAGCTTTGTGTGGTGTTTATACCAAAAATAACAAAGATCCCCCCCCCACACACACACACACACATATCTGCGTGGAAATGATTGGTTTTCGAATCTGAATTTTATGGTCTTGATTGTTTATTCGAGTATCACGGGGCTTCGTACTGGACTTATACATGGAGCACAGGGAGTGAATAATACTTCATAAGTTAATACTCTTTATCCGATGTTTTCATTGGGCATAACAAAACAATCTAACCTGATGTTTCAGGTTACATGCGTAGGACCAACACGGCGTTGGACCAACACGGCGTTGAACCAACACGGCGTTGGACCAACACGGCGTTGAACCAACACGGCGTAGGACCAACACGGAAACAAGACTGCGTTGGACCAACACGGCGTTAGACCAACAATAATATCCGGCGTACGACCAACACGGTAAAACACAAATCTTGATAATAATGAAGTAATTGTGAAATAATATTTTTTGTAAAAAAACTGTATCGTGGATTGGCACCGCGTAAGGCTAACACGGCGTTTGACCAACACGGCGTTGGACCAACAATAAAATTGACAACGCCCTAGATATATAAACCTAAAAACATAATAAAAAATATTATCTTAAATTATTTTTTTACACCAGGGCAAAATCCTGTGTTGGTCGAACGCCGTGTTGGTCCAACGCCGGCACTACACTCCCGAAGTACCGGCGTTGGACAAACACGGCGTTGAACCAACACGGCGTTCGACCAACACAGGATTTTGCTCTGGGGTGTTGGTCGTACGCCGGTTCTTGCTGCTTGAGAGGCTGTTATTTATGTGAATTATGTGAAATGTTGAAAATACGTATTGTTCTAATATGACCTATTTCAGTACTCTCTATTTCAGTGAATTATGGTAAATGTAAAAATGTAAGAGGAAGCAAAGGAAGTAATTTTCGAAAGGAGAAAAAAAATATTGTTTTTTAAAAAAGAGAAGAAAACTTGACCTGAAGAGAATGGAACCCCGAGTTCCCATTCAGCAGTCCGACGATCTAGTAACTACGTCAGGCAGGCAGTTGCTAGAAACGTTTTCCAAGCAATATGTATACGTAAAGCTTGTTTCAGTTGAGAACGGCGAACTAAAGTTACAACAGACACGGACACAGACACACCAGTTGAATGGTGAATGCAGTGGTGCTAACTGAATAAGTTTCATCTGAATACAAGGCCTGAATCACTTTGTTATGTAGGTTTCTACATTCTCCTGCTTAATCGTTCAGCTACGAACAGATAACAATAAATATAATAATAATTTGAAAGGGAATACGGACATTATGGTAGCTGTCTTGGCAAAAGCGTTGAGAAAAGAGAATTGAATTATCTGTTTTCATGAACTGTGAATGCTCCCCTTTCGCGGCGGAGATTAAAGAAAACAAGGAGAGAGAATAGATGCACAGCACAAAATGACAACGAACTGAAAAAGTGGGTATAAAGTAGTGTGGTATGGCTACGGTTGCCTTTTTTATTTCTTTGTTAAATGTAAACAATTGGTAGAAAAACACGAAGTCAGTTATTCTCTGGTTCGGGTTAACCAGCAAAAGATAGCTTTAAACTTCATTCTGTAAGCCAGTCATCAGAAACTAATTTCCTTTCGGGAAAAGTAAAACAAAAACGAAGTTGGGGTGGGAGTGGGGTGAGTAGAATTTTGCAGTGCTTCAATAGATTTTTAAGAGCAAACATCTTAAAGGTGAGGTGAGTGCTCGACGATTTAAACGGATAACCCCACCCCCGATTAGTGGGTCTGGCAGAACCCCTGATCAGGGCTTAGCTGGCTGCGCGCAAACACGCCGTGTTGGAGTGCTAGTATCTTACGTGTTCGTATGTACTCAAGCGATCAACGACGCAAGAGAAACTTGAAACACGTTTATATTCAATGCAGTAACGAAGAACGTATTTGTTTTAATAAGTAGCCTATTCATTATCACTAACGAACGGCCGTAGTGTAGGTTATACCGAGCGACCTTAGCTCAATTAGTAGATAGCCTGTTTAGCAATCGGAAGGTCTTGGGAACGATCTCAGCGGCCGGAAATTCTGACTTTTTCAGGGTTTTCCCTCAGTCACACTACGCAAATGCCGGAATGGCAACTACAAACTAGGACCCGACCGACTACCTTCCAACAACATCTCCCCCACCCTGTGGCGCTCTGGGTATAATGCTCACGTTAATAAAAGCCAGTATTTCGATTAACTGAGTTCACCAGAATACTGTCACTGTCTTATCCTACGTATATTCACGCTAGCGTCGGCAGAATAATAACAAAGAGAATTATCGGGATATTAGTGATCTGTCATAATCGCCTCCACTTTCCATGCTCGAAAAAGCTGGGCACGGCAGAAGAATTCTTGACCGTGAGTTGATGTCAGATCACTAATCTACCGATTAATCTGTTTCGATTCGAGGTACACCAGTTGTTCACTGACGCAATTCTTACGTTTTTGATTTGTGAAACTTCGCTCGCCGACTTTCAGTGATAAGTTTACTTTCCGGATAGTCTGGAACTCCCATTTCATTTGCGAACTGTTTTGCTCCTTCTGCCACTAACAACACATGAGGTAGTCTTTCCATAACAAGTCTAGCTAAGCTTACTGGGTGCTGAATGTTCTTTACAGCGCCAACTGCTCCTGAAACAAGAAAGAATTCGACGTAATAGAAAGGTCATTCAAAATTAATGAAAATAATCTTATTTATTGGGAAATGATAGGTGATACATTGTTCATTTTAAAACAATCTCTTGTACACTTCAAATGAATTTTGATCACTACTTGTATATATACATTTTCACGTCTGACCATATTTTGAATATTTTTTGTGTACAATTTTTCACAGAAGGTATAGTTATTAATTTGTTGTCTGTGTAGTGTAAACTGTAGGGAAAAAATGCGTCAACTGGGGTAACTTTGGGCAAACGATTTAACACTTTTGTCTGGTTGTTTTGTGGGGAGTCATTCAAAGTAGAAAGTAAACGGCGGGAGTCGTCTTGGGTGCGTCGTGAAGTACTGCTGCACAAAGATCACTGACAAGCAGCAGCTGAGCAGTTGCCGATTTAGTGTTGTGGCTGCCGTATCGGAAAGCTAATCCGGTTAGCCGTGTTCGATTTCCGTCGGAGTGATGTTTTAATATTTTTCTTTTCTATATACATATACGCAGTTTCAAATTTTATAAAGTTAGGTTAGGTTAGAAAGATCAGGTTAGTTTTTTTTTAAATATTTATACGCGATCCACTCTAGTTCACTGTAACAACAACAGGTAGCTCTCATGTCAAATTCTGAGACCAATACTTTCTACATTGAACGAGTCATCTTTTGTGAATGGTATATGTCTGAGTTTCTGTGCCAATGTAGGATGTGAAGTTCACTGAATATTTGTATTTGTTGTTCGTTTACATGGTTACAAATAGCAAAATAAAAAAATAAAGTCAAGACTTGCTTTCAATATCAGAAGTGGAGCCTACCTTATAACAACGTAATGCCAAAACTAGAAAGGCTGATACACAATTTCGTTTTGCTTGAACATGCGAAAGCAGGACCTTGTAAACAATTGATTGGCCATTTAATTATCATTTTACGAGAACCCTTTTCATGAATTCTTTTCCTCCATTTGCTTACCGTGCCCAGTGGCGTAACCAGGTGGAGCGTCCTGGCGGATCCAGACACACCCTCCGAGTATATGACCCCACTCAATACATTTGATCTATACATTTTTGTTCGCAATACATCTTGATAACATCAGACTTATTCACTTTCTCGATATCTCTTGAGAAATGTGACGGATTTAGTGTGTTTCCCGTAGCTCAATAGCTTAAGACAATAATTACGCTCTCACCATGACGACTTGGGTTCTATTGTCGCCCTTTTCTAATTCTTTCTTCTCTAGGCTACTAAAAAACCTTATTAATATACACTCTTACTCGTAACCACCTGTTTATTTACATCTCTGTACTTAAAGTACACACATGTGAATGAAAATTGATTCATTCGAAGCGCACAAAACATGTAGTTAACACGTACAGGCAGGCTCAAAATAACTTTGGAATGAATAGACCGATTTGAATATTATATATAT